>CAOJBK012756417.1:0-14024 GCA_948294925.1 Codiaeum variegatum | reverse complement strand
AAAAAAATCAAAAGTCAACCGAAAGGCCCTTGAGGATCCTTATTTCAACAAAGGTGAATCAATGAAAATTTTTGGTTATGAGGCAGACATTGATGAGCCCATACAGAAAAAGGAAGACATGGAGATTGACAGAAAATATTTGTCATTGGGATGTAGAACCACTTATGTTATGCTTCCCCAGGAGTTCATGATGCAGGATGCTGAGGAATCTGAATTCCTTGATACTTGGGAGCAAAATTCTCAAAATCATCAAATGTGCATCTAAGTGTAGTAATTCAAGCTACTTAGCCAGATCAGCCCAAAAGATTTATTCTTGAGAAGCCTTCTGTGGAGATGACCAAACACATAAAGACTTTATACATTAAGGCTCACTTGAATAGTAAACCATTCTCAAGAATCTTGGTGGATAATGGTTCATCAGTTAATATTATTCCTCTTAGTCTTCTAAGCTCTCTTGGAAAAAATCAAGAGGATTTAATTTCTACTAACATTACTGTATCAACTTTTACAAGTGAAGTTATTGGTGTCATTGGAGTTTTGCCTATGGAAATCACTGTTATCAATAAAAATTCACTTACAGCCTTCTTCTTTATGGAATCAAAGGCCAACTATAATGCTTTACTTGAGAGAGATTGGATTCATGCCAATTAGTGTGTGCCATCTTCTTTACACCAATTTTTGCTCTTTTGTAAGGGTGATGATGTTGAAGTGGTTTGGTCGATAACTAGCCATTTCCAATATGTGCCGACAATTTGGAAGCCAAGTTCTATAATGTGGACTTGGGCCCTCTCAAATTTGTCAGGAGAAAGATGAATGAAGATCAAAGTACACTTATTTTTCCAAGCATAACATGGAGAAACAAGTTCAAAATCACTCAAATTTTATTTTTCGAGAGAAATGCATTGTTCCTTACTCTAAATGGTCGATGGAGGGTCCTATTATTGATGAAATTGATGATTAGTCACTCCGAAGAGGAGTTGGCAGTGGATGCATCTACCATTCATAAGCTTCTAATGCAGCTGACACTGAATAAAATTATTGAGGAAGATTTGGAACTGTGTGAAGTAGACATCATTGAGGAAGGTGAGTTTGCTGAGAATTTTGAAGAATTTCAGCTTGAAGATGTGATGGAGGCTCCACCAAGCCTTCAAGATAATCAACATGAGGTTCAGGATCCTTTGGAAGAAATAAATCTTGGCACTGCCTAAGAGCCAAAATTACTTATGTCAATTCTTTATTAAAAGAAAATATCAAAAAATAATTAATTTTACTTTTAAAAGAATTTAAAGATTGTTTTGCATGTGATTACACTGACATGCTCGGTTTAAGCAAGAGAGGTTGTTGAGCACTGCCTCCTTATCAAGCCCAAATTTTGCTACTTTCAACAACCTCCAAGGATAATATCTAAGGAGGTGGAATTGAAAGTTAAAAAAGAAATTGAAAAACTGCTTAAGGCTGGCTTCATCAAGATGACTAGGTATGTGGAATGGCTTTTTAATATAGTCCTTGTTATGAAAAAGAATGGTAAGCTTAGAGTATGTATTGATTTTAGGTACTTGAATTTTGCCACTCCTAAAGATATTTATGTTATGCCTATTGCTGATATGCTTATTGATGCTACCTCTAAGAATGATCTCTTGTCATTCATGAATGATTTTTCAGGTTATAACCAAATTTTTATTGCTAAGGAAGATGTTTCCAAGACCTTCTTCAGGTGTCCTAGTGCTATTTGGACTTTTGAGTGGTTGGTTATGCCTTTCAGCTTGAAAAATGCTGGTGCAACGTACCAGCAGGCCATGAATGCCATCTTCCATTACATGATCTACCATCATATGGAGATTTACATTTATGATATTGTGGTAAAATCCAAAAAATCATATGATCATGTGCTCCATTTAAGGAAAAAGTTTTGCAAGGATGAGATTTTATCACTTAAAACTTTACCTTTTAAAATGCGCTTTTGGTGTACAGGCTGGAAACTTCTTGGGATTTTCTTATGCATCAAAGAGGGTTGAGATCGACAACAATAAAGCAAAGAAAATGCTTGAAGCAAAGCCACCTTAGACAAAAGAAAATGAGTTACAGAGGTTCATGCGACAGGTCAACTACATTAGGAGGTTCATTTCTAATCTTGCTAGAAAAACAAAATAATTTTCTGATTTATTGAAACTTAAATAAGAAAGTGATTTTAAATGGGAAACAACGCACCAAAATGCCTTTGATAAAATTAAGGAATATTTGTCAAAACCTCTTGTACTGGTTCCGCCTAGGGAAGAGATGGCTCTGAAACTATATATATTTGTTGGTTATGAATCTATTGGTTATCTTTTAACTGAAAATAATACATTGGGCCATGAACAAGCCATCTATTATTTGAGTTGAATTTTAAATCTTATTGAACAAAAATATTCCTCAATTGAAAATTTATGTCTTGCTTTATACTTTTCTTGTACTAAATTAAGGCATTATCTTTTGAAAATTTGAGTTTACATAATTTCACAGACTGACCTAATGAAGTACATGTTGAACAGACCTACTTTGTCAGAAAAGATTGGGAAATGGATGCTAAGCTTAATTGAGTTCTCATTAGTCTATCATCCTCAAAAATTGGTAAAGGGTCAAGATTTGGCAAATTTCCTTACTAATCATCCAACTCATGAAATCTTTGAGGAAAGGGATCTTCCTATATGTGGAGTGAACATTTAGCCTTAGGTCTTCAGGTTCGATGGCTCTTCTATAGACAATTCGGTTAGGGCCGGTGTGGTAATTGCATCTCCCTCTAATACCAAAATGGCTTTAAGTTTTACTTTATATTTTAATTTCACTAATGATCAAGCTGAATGTGAGGCTTGAATCATATGTCTTGAAATTTTTCAACACCTTGGTGCCAAGAAAGTACTAGTTATTAGTGATTCACAACTTGTAATCAAGTAGTTATCTGGGGAATATAAGTGCACCAATTTATCTTTAGCCCTTTACTTCACCGTTACCATCCAACTTGCTGAGTCTTTTGAAAACATTTCTATTATGCATATACCTCAAGAATCTAATTGGGAAGATGATGAATTGTCTCAGATTGCATCAAGTTTGAAAATGTCAGAGGAATTAGCTTATAAGTTGATCTGGTGTAGAAAAAATCACACCCATCCATTCAAGAAAGATTCCTCCAATTTGAGTCATTCAATATAGACTTGAATGTGGTAGGTTATTGGCATGTCGGCCTCAAGTCGTATCTAGAAAATCCATCTAAGAAAGTGTCACTCAAAATTAGAGCCCAGGCTCTAAATTATGTTATGATTGGCAAAGACTTGTACTGAAGGACCTTTGATAGCTTATTATTAAGGTACCCTTCATTTCCTCAAGCCATGAAGATTCTAATGCAAGTCCCTGAAGGTATTTGTGGTGCACATCAGGTAGGAAGGAAGATGAGATGGCTAATTAGGAGGCATGGTTACTACTGGCCTTCTATCTTGAAAGACTGCATCACTTATGCCAAAGGATGTCACTAATGCCAGAAATATGGCACCATTCAACGGGTACCAACTAATGACATGTATCAGGTGGTGAAACCATGGCCATTTTGAGGATGGGCCATTGATCTCATTAGGAAAATCTATCCTACTTCATCTAAAGGCCATAGCTTCATTATTGTGGCCACTGATTATTTCACCAAGTGGGTGGAGGCAATTCCCATGAAAAAAGTTGAACAAGATGATGTTATTGCCTTCATCAAGGAAATTCTTATTCATATGTTTGGGATTCCTCAGACAATTACTACAGATTAGGGAACTATGTTCACTGGAGAAGAGAAGAGAAAATTCATGGAAGATTATAGTATTAAACATCTTACCTCGACTCCTCATTATGATCAAGCCAATGGTCAAGCAGAGGCTTTCAACAAGACCATCATTGGCATATTGGAGAAGATGCTTGAGGACAATCCTAGAGACCGGCCAAGATTACTATCAGAAACCTTATGGGCATATCAAACTTTAAAAAAAGAAGCAACTGGTGCAAGTCCTTTTTTACTTACTTTTGGGCATGATGCCATTTTACCTTTGGAGGTATGTGTTCCTTCCTTGAGAGTTACATGGCAGAATGATCTAACTTCTAAGAAACATTCTCAAGCTATATTAATGGAGCTTGAGGAAGTTAATGAAGAACACCTGAGGTCCTTCATATGTATGGTGGCCCAAAAAAAGAAAGTATCCAGTTCATACAATAAAAGAATCAGAAAAAATAAATTTGAGGCAGATGACTTGGTGTAGAAAGTTATACTACCACCTGGAACAAAAGACAGAGAATTGGCAGCATCTCTGCTAAATTTTTAGTAAATTTTGACAGCATCTCTGCTAATTTTTGCTATTTCCCTTGTGCAATGCATGATTGTGGTGTTGATGTGTGAAAGTGTTTAGTGAAAAATCAATAATTCCCAAAGTCATCAATGCCTCTAAATCATATTCCTCAAGCCTGAGGCCTTCCTCAGTATCTATTCACAGTTACAGTAATTCAGTATTCCCAAGACGCTTCAAGTTCTAAATCTGACAACAAGCATATAAAGGGAGATGATAATAGTACATATAAGACAATATGAATCAAATGGAATCAAGATCCAATCCCTTGAGTCTTTCCCAAGCCTCCTCGCATTTCTTCTTACCTTATGCTACTTCTTTCTCTTGTTTCTTAAACTTTTGAACATCTTCTTTCTGGCTAAGTAGGAACTTTTGTGTTGCCTTGGCTCTATCCACATCCTTTTGACATTCACTACTCAGCAACTTATTCTTTTTAAGCATCTCATCTTTCTGTGCTTTCATATCAACCACTCGTTCCTCAAGAGCGAAAAGATTTGCACTCAACCAATCAATGGCAGCTCTATCCTCGGCTCCTTTGGTCTTAATTTCTTTAATCTCTTCTTGCTGCTTCAGGTATTGGGCTTTCTTTTAACTAATGCTTATCAAGTTGCTTGAGATCTCTACATGCCTGGCATTAACCTCATCCAAGTGAGTGAAGCACCATGTAATTCTTTCCTTAAGTGAAGATATTGATGCTAACTTGGTGCTTCATTCCAAGATGCCAAGGCTTGCTATAACATTAGCCTTCTTTGGGCTAAAGAGTGTCTTAATCTTTTCTACAATCAAAGTCCTCAAAGTGTTTTTAGCTTTGGCAACCTCTTCCTCAACAGGGACTACATCTATACTCTGGTTCTGCTCTGAGAAGGGTGAATCAAGAAAGCTCAAATCTAGAAAGAGGTCATTTTTAGACTTATGTTGCCAATCATCAATGTTAAGTTCAAGTAAATCAAAGCAAGATTCCCAATACACCAATCAAGAAGTAGTAAAATTGGGAAAATTCATAAACAGGTAAAGAAGACAAACCTCTGTAGTTTTATGATGGCTATCTGGGAAATAGACAGCTGGTGGAGGAGGAGGGGTGGTTCCTTTATTTCTTGTTGAATTGGCACACTCTGTAGGCTAAAAGTGTCATCTTCCTATATGGAAAAAGATCCTACAGAGTAAGCTGAGTCTTGAGGCTATGTATGGACCTCTCCTTCTCTCGAGTCAACTGTTTTCCACAAGTAAGAAAATCAAAAAGGCAAATCCTTGAGGCAATAATAGTTTATAATATTGAAATCATAAGGGAATAATAAACACTTACTAAAACTAGTAGCTAGCTCTAAACCCCTTTCCTCAGACTCCTTAAAACATTCCACATCCTTCACAATCACAAGATCTAATTGCTTTGATTTTTTGCCGGTGTTTGGGCTACCTTTCGACTAAAAGAATATCGAGGAGATATTATGGTCTTAGCTTCTTTTTGCTCTATTTTCCTCTTCTAAGGAACCAAAGCATGCTTCTCTTTGCTAGAACTAGAAACTAGGGCTTTTCCCTTCTTGACAGTAGTTTTCTTCTTCTTCTTCTTTTCCTCAGGTGCCTCTAGGGCAGCAACTTCGACATTATCATCTTCTTCTGTTACAATTATGAACACAAGATAAAACAATAATCAGTGCCAAAAAGAAGAAAATTAGAAGAAAATTAAAAGCAAAGCGAGATTCTTACTTGATGACTCGAGTGCTAACTCTACAAATATGGGATGTTGGTTACTCCACCAATGAATATAATTTTCTTCATCTTGCTTTCCTACAACAGTCACATAAAAAGAAAGCTTAAGCAATACAAGCTCAATATTGACTATATCATCCCTAGAACACTTTGATGCCATACAAAGGGATGATGGAAGAATCAATAGCATCAGGAGGAACAACTGTGGAAAGGCCAAACTGGTGGCTGTAAAGGAAAAGTATGTAAAACTCGAAACCTATGGGGGGTGTAAGATATGCCTCCCTGAGGTCCAGAAGCATTCTTAGCCCCACTGATCAATGGTCTTAGTAAAGTGGCTCTACATAAAATTTGTTTCTAGATTACATCCTTATAGGGAGCAAAGAATCTACGCAATCTTAGCCCATCACAGCAATTTGTAAAATGGCATAATCTCTTTCTCTCTTTGCTCCAAGCTAAGGAAAAAAAGATTTGACCTCCTCTACTTCCCAAGAACTTTCACACTTAAGTAAATCTACCCCAATATTAGAAACTGAAGAAAAATGAGGCGAGGAAGGAAGATCACCCAACTCTGGGAAATATTCCAGCAACCAATACTGGAGGATCCACATACTCCCATTCATTACGGGTTATCACCAACACACCTCCTCATCTGGGCATACAAGTTGCCTAGTAGGATAGTGCCAAGTTCATAATGGTCACCATGATCTAAAGCCTGTGCTAATGGTACATATTCAACACTAAGCCTCCCTGAGGTGGGATAAAAATTATGTTTTCATAACATCACCCATAAGAAAGTTATATGCTCCTTAGAGTTTAGAGCATCCTCTCTATCAACATAAGCAGATAGAACACTACCATATGAATCAAAGCTCCTAGAATTAAATTGCACCTTAGGGAACCACCTGTCATCAACCAAACCTCCCCCCCCCCCCAGAATAGGCAACCTAGTGATGGAAAAAACATCAACCATAGAAATGGTCATATGGGCAAATGGAAAAATATATGTATTATTGCTTGGTGCCCAAAATCTCAGAGATGCAATAAGAATTTTGGGCATATATATTATCTCTTGAATGGTCATCTCAATGAACTAAGAAATGCCTAACTGATCCCATTTGGCACCATAAGGTCCCCCCAGTTGATGAATCCAACTTTCCCAGTCAAAAGTCAACTTTGCCCATGATTTTTTGGCATCAAGGGCCTGTACATTGGATAGATATATCATCTCATCTGGAATCCCAAGATAGGGGGAGAGGGATCCCCAGTGGCAAGTGGTTTAGCAAGGGTAGGAGTCAATGCTATTGTGTGATTGTCTTTGCTCATGTATGAAAAAACCCCTAGGGAAATGGAAATTTTGGGGGGTCAGTAAGGAGATCTCTAAGGAAATTAATTAAAACAGTAAAAAAAATACTTGCTAGATGTTAAGAAAGCCTGGGCATGTCTCAATCTCTATGCCCTTCATGATTTCCACTTTTGCTTCATGTGGAGAATGAATATAAGCATGCTATGGCAAATATGTGTAAATTTTTTTTAAAATATTATTCACCTCAAATTTGTCAAGTAGTTCATCAGATGGCTCAGCGGGATGTGGGGGTAGTGAAGATACCTGTTCAAAAAAAAGTATGTGTTAGCATCACACTTTCAAGCTAGAAATCTGAATTTCAAAGATGAAAACTCACCGGCTAGATGTTTTCTTTTACTTTTGAGCTGCTAGCACCTTTGGAAACCATATTTTTTGAAAATAAAAAATCGGTTCATGTCAGAATTTCAAATTCTTATGCACTGTGATTTTAATTCAATAATTGCTTTATGGTAAAATACATGGATGTATCAAATTTGGAAAATCATACTAAATTTCCTAGGGAACATTCATTTCAAACATTATTTGTCATATAAACATCAAATGCATCAGGAAAATTTATTGTGTTTATGGTTATAATGACTACATGCTGATATTGCATGAAATATGGTATGTGATGCTAGTATGATTTTATTTTCAAAATTGAAAATTGTCCAAGGAATTGGTTATGGAGCTATCAATTCATATTATTTAAAGAAATTCATCAGAACGAAATTTTGAAAACTGAAATTTTGGCTTGAGGAAGTATCAATTTACAGTTCAAATTTCAAGAACTTCCTTAAAAGCAAAAAGTGACTTTTGAAAGATTTTTCCAGAGGAAGATTGTTCATTCAAGTTCATTTCAATTATTTCTATCATATTATCAACAAAAATTTGACAAGCATCAGTGAAAAATGGAATTGCCAAAATTCAAGTAGTGATACTGCTATCAATATCCTTGAGAAACTTAAATTTCTAACCCAATCAGTTCAATTCATTTTTTTCTAGGGAAACCAAGCAATTCAAATCAATTTTAGCATCAAATTTCTAAAATTTGTTTGTGCGTCAGTAAAAAATTCAAGTAGCATTAAGCAAACTGAAAGACAAATTTGCTAAGGAATTCAAGAAAATCAATATCATAGCATACTAGTTCAAAAAATTCAAGACAATTTTCCCTGGAGAAATTAAAGTTTCCAACCTCATTTTAGCTTCGAATTGCTAAAATTTCAATATTCCACAAGGAAAATTCAACAAAATACAACAAAAGTTATCACATTCAAGCAAATTCCTCAGTAAATTCGACAATTCCCCAAAAGCGATGAAAGAAACTTAAACAAATGAATTTTTTACCTTTGATTTTTCTCGAATATGCTTGGAAAAAATCTTGATTCAGATTTTAAGGATGGAGTTTGAGCACGAAGTTGTCTAAATTTTGAGCTGAGAAATCGTCCCCAACTCCCCAAGCTTGCTTCTATTGTGCTGCTGATGTCGGCGCTGTATGTTCCTACTCCGGTGGTCAAACAGTGGTGCTTGGTAGCAAATGGGAAGGTGGGCAACAGCTGCGTTCCCTCACATACAAGAAGGCGCTCGCTACTGCCTGTGCATGTCACGTTCTCGCTGGGGCTCCTCGCTCGACCGATCCCCTCATCTACTGCGGCTCCTGCTCATAGGATTGAGCTACCATAGATAGGGAGACTGACAATGGTGGCGAATGGGTGGCAAGGTCGAGCTGGGGAGGCACGATCCGCTCTTCTTCTCATGCAAGTCGATTGCGATTGGGGCTAGGACTATTCACTCGTGCTGCAAGCTACTGCTGCTGATCCCTCTGGTCGATCGAAGGTGGTGGATTCGGCTTCGGCTTTTGCTCCTCCCACGGTGGTCCGGCAGTGGTAGTGTGGTGTCTCCTGTGAGTTTCTTCCAATGGGTTTTTAGGAAGAGGAGAGAAAAAAATTTTATTTTTTGGAAAATTTGGGGAAAATAATGGATTTATTTTTGGAAGGGAATTTATTTGATGATTTTCAGTAATTCAAGTTTTTGGGAAATTGAGAGAATTAATTGAATTTTCTTTTTGGGAATCATAATGAATTGGGGAGTTTGAATTTAAACCAGTGTTTGGAAAATTTTTTCTTAGGGAGGGTTTAAGAGTAATTTTATCTAAGAAACTTGGGGAATAATATTTCAAAGCCCACAAAATTTATTCTTTCAAGCATTCCTCTTGATTCAAACGGGCTTGGTGATTACATTTCCACTCTTCGTGGATTTGTCTAATGTCGTGAGCCATAATTTCTAGGTGATTTCGATCATAAACCACCTTGGGTCTCACCAATAAGAAAATTAAAGTTTTGAGACCTGTTTTACCTATTTTATATGTTTATAAGCTTTGGATCAAGCTTACAACATGTGGAGGCATTATTGTTTGTGCCTAAATTGAATTTATGTGTTAGGTTTAATGGCCCAAATAATTATTAAAGCCCAACTAAACGCCCAAATGATGAGTAAGCATTGGAGAATCCAAATACTGAGTCTTGGGGACAAAATTATGTAACGCTCGTAACTAAATATTTATTTCCTCCTCAGATGAGTGCTGGTATTCTGTCTTCTAACTGAGTAAGTGATATAAATTACAGTGGCAGATACATAATAGGATCCCAATCCAATCATCAACAACAACTTATCAAATCAACAACTTATCATCAACAAATCAAACAATCAACTCAAGCCAATTTTCAATTCAAATTCACAGCTTTAAATTTTAGCATTTTCTCAAGCAGTATTTTCCTTTATTGTTTAACAATTTTTAAGCTTCCCTCTGTGTTTTCTTTAATTTACTGTAATTGTCAATTTTTGATAAATCAATACAATCATGCTTTCACATTTCAATTCCAAGTTTTATTTTTAATTTACAATAAAAATTTAATGAAATCCAAACAAATTGTAGTAAAGGCATTTGGGAACCCGCTTTCGTTTAAATAGAAGTCAGTTGTACAAACAATTGAGGAACTTCTCCTCTGGCACATTTGTAAGTCTAAAAATAACACAAAAATATGAATGTTTAGAGATTTTCAATCGATAGTCAATCGTCTATGAACTTTTGAGATCGGGTCATTTAATTATGCCAAAAATATTTCAATTCTCAATACAATCATTTACTAGAGCTTATCCTATTAGCTATTGCATTCATAGAAATAATCTAGCAAAAACATGCATTAACATTTGAATTAAATTCTAAAACTTTTATTTCTAATTCATTTTAGAATCCTAATTGAACAAGTTCAGGGTTCAGATTTCCACTTTGGTTCCATCACCCAAACTCTTAATCAAACTAATTGGTAATCAAGTAATTGTTTATATTCAAATAATCAATTCAATTAAGCAAAATCACAGTATTATCAAAAGACCTAAACATTATTGTTCATATCATGACTATCTCATGTAAATTCCTATACAAAAGGGAATTTAGCTCATAATAAAAGAAATCATCAACAAATTAACATTAATCATCAAAGGAATTATGTTTAATCTCTTAATACAAAAACTCAATGATAAATCAAAGAAATAAGTTAAGAAATTAAACCTGGAGAAAATTGCAAAAAATTCTTCAATCTCTTGAAGAATTCTAGCTCCAAACTCTTCTTACAAGCCAAAATTAATGAAAAACAACTAAATCTAAGTAAATCTAAATGAAATCTAGAAGAAATTTCATTCCAAACTCTGAAAGATATGAAAATCTATCTCTAGATCTCTTCTTCGGTACGGAATAGATCCAAAAACAAAGTGAAATTGTATTTTTATACTATCAGAGTCGGTTGGTTTACACAGCCTAAATTGCCCTGCATGGCCCATGCAGAAACTACTCACTGATCCAATAAGATGCATGACATGTTACAATATACACGACCAAAATCCACTTTTGCACAGCCTGTGCAGATATACTTTTTTAATACATAGAAATGCACGGCTGGAACTACTGATGCACGAGCAAAACTCTATACTGCACGGCCCGTGCATTTGCCTTGGTTCTTGAAACCTTCCAAAAATTGCTCCGTTGAACATTGCTTGCTCTGAAATCTCATCTTTTGCTCTGAAAATCTAATTTTTCATCAATTCATGAGTCTTACTAAAAAATACTAATGGATTAAATGCAATTTTTGGATGTAAATATAGCCAAATCTGGAGAAAAAATAAGTAAAATTATGCCCAAAACAATGGGCTTTGCATGAATGATCACATTAAGTGAGACCATATTCCAAATAGTCTATTAATATAATTATTATATGAAATATGCAAGCTGACAAATAGAGATTAAAAATTCCATAGTAGGGTTTGACAAAAATGTTGAAGGGAAAGGAGTATTGTAAGCTAGAAAAGAGAAGCAACAAATATTGGAAAGAAATGGAAGAAAAGTGTATGAATAGAATACATATTTGTATTGATGATAATATTATGAATAATATTATTGAGAAAACGTCTACCGTTGAGATTTGGAACAAACTGAAGAACATTTATTAGGCTAAAATTTTGACCAATAAATTACACCTAAAGAAATAATTATATGGACAAGAGATGGTGAAAGGAAAAAATCTAATGGAGTACAAGAATGAATTCAATAAAAACTTACATCAATTGAAAAAGATTGTTTTTAAGATTGAGAAAGAAGATAAGTCAATAATGCTTCTTTCCTTACTTCTTAACTCTTAGGAGAATTTTATAAACTCATTGATTGCAGTAAATGATACTTTGACTATTAATTTTATATAAGCATCTCCTAACAAGAAGGAAGGCTATAACTAAAGAAAGAGATAACGAGGTATTTGTTTCTTAAAATATAATTCACAAAGGTCAATCACATGACAAGGATGGATCTCATAATAAGCTTAGATCCAACATTAAGAATTTGGATGAAATTTAATGCTTCAAATGAAAATAGCATGGATACTGTAAAAAAAAAATACTTAAAGGATAGAAAAAAAATGATGATAAGAATGTAGTTTTCTTGCTTGGGATGAAGGAGATATCCATATAATCATCCAAGGAAATGATGTACTTGAAAACCCTTAAATTTGCACCCTCACATTTTGACTACCTTATAACACTCAACTAGATTTGTGCATTGTGCTTGGATAGTATGTTGATCCCATTGGCCAGTTAGGAGGTTGGGGTTTCATCTTTGAAAACCACCATCCAGGAATAAATCTATAGGATCTAACCAATCTCAAATCGGAATCAGAACGAACATGAATTAGTTATAAAATTAAATAAGGTGACATTTGATCAAAGGAAAAATTAAATATTAAATTTTAAGTATTTAATAAAATAATTAATAAATTTTTTAAGTTATAAAATATTTAAAAATTTAATTATTTATTACATTCAATATAAATTTTAAATAAAAATTTTTATCGTATCATTTTACATAATTTTTTTTACTTAATTTTAACTTTTCATTCCTCAAGGTACACAAGCATACTTATTAGTGCAATTCCAAAATATTTTTTTATAATAATTTTTTTCCTTTAATATATTTTTTCCTTTATTTTTAATGCAACCAACAATTTATTCATGAGTACAACTTTACAAGTCCAAAGTTATTCATGAATAAACATCTTAGTCGTTATTCTTTATTGTTACTATGCATCCATCAAATCAATTTTAAATTATATTCTTCTCATTAATTTTGTCTAAATTGATTATTGAAATTTAAGGGTTCTCGAGTCCAACTTTAGTTCGAATTCTCATGCTAAAATCTTTTGGAGTAAATATTGAAGTCAACTTTGATTTTTCTTAATTTTTTTAAAATTTATGTTTTAAATAAATTAAGTACCAATCCTATTAAATGACTCATAAATGAGAATGAAAAAGAGCATATAAGTGAAAATAATCTATAAATCTAATGTCTTCATATTTGGTTGAAATGAGTTATTAAATCTTTGAGTGTATTCTCTTTTGAAGATCTATTTGTATTTCCTAAATTATGTAGACATCTGAATCATAATAACTAGTGTTAGAGCCGTGGTTTCGATAAAGACAAGAATGAAGATAGTAGTTAGTCGGATGACTATACACTTGGTAGCTAAATTAAGTTGTGATTATACACATGAAAGAACAACATAATTATATTTTCATGGCATTTTAATAACACTATTTATAGGAAATGTGAGTATTAATTATATTAAAATCAAATAATCCCTCAGTTTTACATTAATTATATCTGTCATTCTATGAAAATTTTTTTGTTCACAATATCTGTCGTTTTGTGGTTTCAAAACAACGCTTATTGTGCATTTTCCCATCATACCCTTCACCGACACATTTTATTACTTCTCCCTTTTTCTTTTTCTTGACCTGACCCTCTTAGTTCACAGTTTGTTCACCTTGCAGGCTCTTACCACCCGGATTCAGGCCTAAGATCAGAAGTGATTAAGTTCAAGACTTATCAATTGGCGCCGTCTGTGGGAAACTTCTTAGTAATATTTCCCTGATCTTGTGTAAGCCTGAATTTGATTTGTCAACAATGGAAGATCACATGAATAGTAGGAATCTTGAGGCTCGTCAAACATCTGACCCACTCAGAAAATGAACATTTGGAAACTCCACCACCCAGCGCTACTATCCACCCAAGAGCTCCG
>CAOJBK012754877.1:0-10989 GCA_948294925.1 Codiaeum variegatum | reverse complement strand
CAAGAATCAGTTCCAAATTGAATAAATAAAGTCAAAAGTAAGATTCTTATATGGTGATCTCGGTTCTGACTCCACAAGTATGGGATGCTAGGTACTCCACCATTGAGCATAGTTGTCCTCCTCCTGCTTTCTAATCACAGTCACATGGAAAGCAAGCTTAACAATATGGGCTCAATCTTAACTATATCATCCCTGGAACACATTGCTGGATCTTTGCCATATAAAGGGATGATGGAGGCATCAATAGCATCAGGGGGAACAACAGTAGAAAGACTGAACTGGTGGCTACAAAGAAAAGACAAGTAAAACTCAAAGCCTAATAAGGTGCAAGACATGCCTCCCCTAGGGCCAAAGGCATTCTTATCCCCAGTGATAAATGGTCTTACTGAAGTGGCTCTATAGAAAATCTATTTCTGAATTACATCCTAATAGGGAGCAAAGAATCCTAGCCATCTAAGCCCGTCATAACAATCTCTAAAAGGGCATAATTTCTCTTTCTCTCTTTGCTTTAAACTAAGGAACAAAGATTTTACCTCTTCTTCTTCCCAAGAACTCTCTCGCCGTAACAAATCTATCCTGATATCAGAAACTAAAGAAAAAGAAGGCGAGGAAGGAAAATCACCAAACTTTGGAAAATATGCTAGTAACCAAAACTGGAGGATCCACATACTCCCATTCATGAACTTCATCGGGTTATCACTAACACACCTCCTCATTTAGGCATATAGGTTGCCTAAGAGGATAATCCCAAGTGCATAATGGTCACCATGATTTAAAGCTTGTGCTAATGGTACAAATTCAACACTAAGCCTCCTTGAGGTGAGGAAAAAAAATATGTCTGCATAATAGTACCCAGAAGAAAGCTACATGTTCCTCAGAGTCTAGAGCATACTCTCAATTAACATAAGCATAAATAGCACTACCATATGAATCAAAGCTCCTAGAATTAAAATGCACTCTAGGGAACCACTTATCATCAACCAAACATACAATATCTCTACCCAGAATAGGTAACCCAGTGATGGAGAAAACATCAAGCATGGTAATGGTCATATGGTCAAATGGAAAGATGAAAGTATTACTGCTTGGTACCCAAAATCTCAAAGTTGCAATAAGAATTTTGGGCATATAAATTACCTTTCGAATGGTCATTTTAATGAACTGGGAGATGCCTAAGCAATTCCATTTGGCGCCATAGGGTTCTCGCAACCGATGAATCCATCTTCCCCAGCCAGAAGTCAGCTTTACCCATGACTTTTTAGCATCAGGGGCCTATACTTTGGCCAGATATATCATCCCATCAGGAATCCTAAGATAAGGAAGAGAGGGATTCCCAGTGGCTTGGCTGGAGAAGGGGTTAATGCTATTGCTTGAATCCCTCTGCTTTTATATGAAAAAACCCTGGGGAAATGGAAATTTTAGGGGTCAGTAAAGAAAAGTCGATAAGGAAGTTGGTTAAAAACAGGTAAAAAATACTTGCCTGATGTCCAAAAAGCTGGGGCATTCCTCAATCTATATGCCCTTCAAATTTTCTATTTTTGCTTCCTGTGGAAAATGAACATGAGCATACTAATGGCTAAAATGGGTAAATTCTTTCTTGAAATAGTATTTACCTCAAATTTGTCAAGAAGTTCATCAGAGGGCTCAGCAGGAGGAGAGGGAGGCAATGAAGAGACTTGTTCAAAGGAAAATATGAGTTAGCATTGCATTTTCAAATTAGCAATTTGAATTTCAAATTTGAAAACTCACAGACTGGATATTTTCTTTTACTTTGGAGATGCTAGCTCCCTCAGAGACCATATTTTCTGAAAATCAAGGATTGGTTCAAGTTAGAATTTTAAATTCTCATATACTGTGATATCAATTCAATAATTGCTTTATGGAAAACTACATGGATGTTTCAAATTTGGCAAATCATGTTAAATTTCCTGAGGAACATTCATTTCATATATTATTCATCACATAGATATCAAGTACATCAGGACAATTTAGGGTATTTGTGATTTTACTAACCACATGCTGAGGCTACATGAAATATGGTGTGTAACGCTATTGTGATTTTATTGTCAAACTTGGAGGTTGTCTGGGGAATTGGTTATGGAACAATCAATTCATATTATTTAAACCAATTCATCTGAAAGAAATTTTGAAAAGCTGAAATTTTGGCCTAAGGAAGTATCAGTTTACAGCTCAAACTTCCATAACATCCTCAGGAGAAAATGTGAGTTTTGAAATATTTTTCATGAGAAAGCTTTTCATTCAAGTTTATTTTAAATATTTCTATCAAATTATCAATAAAAATTTGATAAGCATCAGTGAAAAATGGACTTGCAAAATTCAAGCACTGATAATGCTATTAATGTCCCTGAGGAACTCAATTTTTAACTCAATTAGTTTAATTCATTTTTTCCTGGGAAATCAAGCTATACAAATTAATTTTAGCATCAAATTGCTAAAATTTTCCTGTGCCTCAGTAAAAGTTCAAGCAGCATCAAGCAAACTAAAAAATAGTTTTGCTGAGGAATTCAAGAAAAACACACAACATATCAGTTCAACCAATTCCAAGTGAATTTCTCTAGGAAAATCAAAGTTTCCAAGCTCATTTTAGCATCAAATTTCTAAAATTCAAATATTCCCCAAGGAAAATTTAACAGAAATCACCAAATTCAACAATTTCCTCAAGCAATTTAGCATATTCCCTAAAAACAGCAATTCAAGGAAAATTCAATAAAATTGAATTGTATCTCTTGTTTTTCCTGAAAAGACATGGGAGAAATCTTTATTTTAATTTTGCAGTCAAAGTCTAAGAAGGAAATCATTTATATTTTGCTTTAAGGAATTTTCCCAAGAGTCCTAAATTATGCTTTCAAGTTCGCCCTACTGTTACTGCCAGTGCTGTAGCGAGGCGGATCCTCTCCCTCTCGTGCGAGAATGTTGTCGCTACCTCTTGATTTCAAAGAATGGAAACTTTAGGGGAATTGAGAGAATTAATTGAATTTCCTTTTTTGGAATCAAAATTTATTAGGGATTTTGAATTTAAACTAGTGCTTGGAGAATTGTTTCTTGAGGAGGGTTTAGCGGTGATTTTATCTGAGGAACTTGGGAAATAAAATTTAGAAGCCCATAAAATCCATTTTTTCAAACTTTCATCTTGATTCAAATAGGCTTATGACTACGTTCTCACTCTTCGTGGATTCGTTTATCACCACGAGCCGTAAGTTCTTGGTGATTTTTGGTCGTAGGCCACCTTGGGTCTCACCATTGAGGAAGTTGAAGTTTTTGAGTCATGGTTTACCTATTTTACATATTATAAGCTTTGGGTCAAGCTTACAACATGTGAGGGAGATTGTTTGTGTCTACATTGAATTTTGGGCTGTTAAAAATAAATTAATTAAATTAAATAGTTAATGGCCCAAAATAATTATTGTTGGGTTTAATGGCCCAAATAAATAAATAAGCCCAACAAAAGGCTCAAAAGATGAGTTAGCATTGGAAAATTCCAGATGTTGAGTCTTGGAGACAAAATTATGTAATGGCTATAAATGAAAATTTATGTTTTCCTTAGATGACTGCTGATATTCTATCTTCTAGGGAAGTAATATAATTTGCACAAACAGATACAAGGAAAGATCCCCAATCCAATAATGTATCAAATTAACTTATCAATCAATAACTTATCATCAACAAATCAAGTAATCAACTCAAGTCAATTTTCAATTCAAATTCATAGCTTAAAATTTTAGCATTTCCTCAAGTAATGTTTTCCTTTACTGTTCAACAAATTTTCTAAGCTTTTCTTAGAGTTTTCTTTAATTTACTATAATTGCCAATTTCCTATAAATCAATCATAATTTCACATTTCAATTCCAAGTTTCATTCTCAATTTACAATCAAAATTTAAGTGAAATCCAAATAAATTTTGGTAAAGGTGTTTGGGAATCCGTTTTCGTTTGAAAAGAAGAAATTTTACTTTTGAGGAACTTCTCCTCTGATACGCTTGCAAGTTTAAAAATAACGCAACAGTCTATATATATTAACTATTATAATAGATCATAAATATTAGTGAAATATATATTTTTTGAAACTAATCAATTTTAAATTGATTGAATAATTATATCAAACTACTAAATTTTGAGTTGTTAATAACAAATTAAATAAATAAATAAGAGAATAATATGAATAATTCTACACATTCAAAAAAGAAAAGTAAACTACTTTTGTGAGGCATTAAAAAAATAGTAGACTATCTTTATGAAATTGAGAGGAAGCATATACTAAATGTAAACATATGTACTTGTAATTGTGAAATGCAAGTATAGGCATGCTAGAAACTCTTGGAATAGCCACACTGGCTATCCACACTTAGCTTGAGATAGCCACACTTCCACATGGAATAGCCACACTGGACATGACTATTCATATTCAACATGGAACAATCACACCCAACTCAAGCTAGTCGCTTTGAAAGTAGCTCTGCCTCCATATGGACGAGATGCTTTTCAAGCTTAGCTCTATCTACAATGTGGACTAGTCGCTTCAAGTAAAGCAGTTACAAACCCACGATTTCCATGATCCGAGATTTAAGGAACCATAATGGCCATGATCCCATATTCATTTTAAAGTGGAGGAATAACTGCTCCAAACCCTAGTATATAAAGTGAAAGGTAAACAGAGATAAAGAGTTAGTATCTATTATCTTCTACTTCTTCTACATATTTATCTCAAATACTTTGACTGATTTAGGTATCATAGTGGCCATCCATACAACCGGTCTGGACCTCTTTAACCTTTATATTGCAAGAGAACTAGTGATCAAGTTTGGCATGAAGGTCTAAACGTTAGCGGAAACTGAAACATAAAAAATTATGTAATTCAATTATAACAAATGATCAAAGTTAGAAAAGTTAAATAAAATGTCAGTTCATATTTCATTTTTGTTTTCTATTTATTTTAAATTTAAAAAATAATAACAATAAATTATTATTTTTTAGAAAATTATTTCATATTTATCAAAAATATTTTGAAATCAGAAAATAAAAATCAAAAGCAACATATTTTTATTTTTGAAAAAAACAAGCAATATCCATAAGATTTGATTTTTACAAGGAATCTTATTTTGTAGCCATAGTTTCTTACGAGCAGCAATGAAAGTCAAACTCCAATCATATATGGCACACCATAGTTGTGCTACTGATTTTTACAACAATTCAAGTAGTTGGTCAAATTTGTACGTAGACCAAGAAGAAAAAACTTAAAGTGAGCTTAATTTCCAATTTCCCTCTAGAAACTCTAGAATATACTTATTCATTTACTATAAGTTCATTAATTCTAATTTGGATTAGATTAAATGTATTAGGTCTTTAGTAACTATTATAATTTCTCAACAGCATATATTTTTCCATGGTTGTGGTGGCTTAAAGTAATCATTATTTCCTTTACATACCATCCTTGCAATTTACTTCCAAAGACTATGCCTTTTTTTTCTTTTTAAATTAATATAGGGAATGAACCCACAAAATAGTATATATAAATTACAAATAAATGCTATAGAAAATAAGAAAATAACTAATAAAAATCCAAGTCAAGGTTGTGGATTTTGATTAAATGGATATTATGTGCTAATTAAGATTGCTAAGACCTTCCTAGTCCTTGGGATAAATATTAATTTACGAAAAACATTATATAGATATTGAAAAAAATATAATTTTCAAGATGATTTTACATACGTATTTAAAATCAGAATCAACCAAATTACATTTTAGTTAAAACTTGGAGTTTCAAAATAAAAGGTGCAAAATATTTTATTATTATCAATATAATTTTTTATTAGTTTTGTTTGTTGGCATCTATGACAATTATGTTAAATTCGTAATTACATAGTTGGAAAATAGCTAATGAATAAAGTATATTGAAGACACATTTTGAGTAAGACTTACTTTATAAAAATAAAAGGTCGTGTAAGGTTTAGATTTTATGCTGCAAGTACTTCAAAATGATATATTTATATATTCAAAATGATGGTTTAGTGAATGAGAAATTATCTCACAAAATTACACCATTAATATTGAAAATTAAAAAGAATGGAGAAATTATCTCATATTGGAAAAGTGAGTAAAAGATAAAGGGTTTATATATATGCTCACATTTAAAGGTGTATAACAAACCATGGGTAGATGCTCTTTCCACGGGCATAGGGGTTGTACATCTCGACCAAAAATCCACCTGGCAAATTTCCAAACTACCACACAAAGCTACAGGATGTAGATTGCTAAAGAAGCAACGTGAGGCAAATGGTGGATTGATACTGGAGCTATTAAGCAAGTGTTCTCAAATAAAGAGATGTTCACTTCTTTTGAAGTTGTTTATAGGAAATTTAGCTACGTCTGAGATAGAGGGTCAAAGGAAGGTGATTCTCAATATGACCTCTAGAAAGGAGCTAACTTTGAACAATGTGTTGTATGTGCCTGAAATATGAAAGAACTTGGTGTCTAGATTGCTTTTGAACAAGCATGGAGTTCGAATAGTCTTTGAGTTAAATAGAGTTGTTTTGTCTAAAAATGTGATGTATGTGGGAAAGAGTTATGTTAATTAAAGGTTGTTTAAGCACAATAATGACTGTGAAACCAAAAATGAATTAAACTAATTTTTCTACTTACTTTCTTGAATTTTCTAATCTATGGCATGTTAGATTAGGACATGTTAATTTTAATTCCTTTCAAAATTGATTAACATGAAACATATTCCCAATGCCCAAATTAATTTAAAACATAAGTGTGAAAATTGTGTTGGGGCAAAACTAACAAGGTCATCATTTCAAACAACTGAAAGAATAACTCCACCACTTGACTTAATACAAAGTGATGTATGTGACTTCAAATACATTCAAATAAGAAATGGTAATAAATATTTTATCACTTTCATTGATAATAGCACAAAATACCATTATGTGCATCTAATGAAAAGTAAAGGTGAAGCCTTAAAAAAATTTGTTCTTTATAAGAATGAAGTTGAAAATCAACTTAATAGAAAAATCTAAGAATTAAGGAGTGATCGAGTTGGTGAGCATGTTGTTCCATTTTAAAATTTTTGTTAATAAAATAGAATCATACATCAAGTCACAGGTCCTTATCTCCTCAATCCAATGGGATTGCAGAACGAAAAAATCATACCTTAAAAGAGATTATGAATGCAATGCTAATAAGTTATGGTTTACCTCAGAACATTTAGGGTGAAGATGTTCTATCAATACATTATCTTTTAAAGAAGATACCTCGAAATAAAGAAGTTAAAACCCCATGTGAATTTTGAAAAAATAGAGTTCCTTCTTACAAATACTAATGAGTGTGGGTGTGTCTAGTTAAAGTAGTTTTTCCTCCACCAAAGAAGGTAAAGATAAGACCAAAAATTGTAGATTGCATTTTCAGTGGTTATGTACAAAACAGTAATGCTTATTGATTTATTGTGAATGAGTCAAAATTCCAAGATATTCACAAGAATATGATAGTAGAATTAAGGAATGCATCATTTTTTTGAGTATGTGTTTCCATGCAATTCTAACTTAAATGTATTAAAGCGATTGTATGAGACTATTATTGAAAAGAGTATAGATGAAGATCAAGAAAATGCACGAGAAAAAGAAACACATGAAGAAGAAAAGGAATTCGAGGTCAGACACAGTAAAAGAGCAAGGATTGAAAAATCATTTGGTCTAGATTTTTTGACTTATTTATTAGAAAGTGAACCTCTAAACTTCAACTAAAGACACTTTATGGAAATAGACTATTAATAGTGAAGTTGAATCCATCTTACAAAATCATACCTAGGAGTTAATAAACCTTCTTCTAGGTTGTAAACCGTTAAGGTATAAATGGATTTTCAAAAGGAAAATGAAAGCGGATGGATCAATTGATAAATACAAGGATAGACTTATAATTAAAGTTTATAGAAAAAAAGAAGGCCTTGATTACTTTGATATAGGAGAATAAACTTCATTCAGATGATAATTGCTATAACAGCTTTATGTAATATTTAAATACATCAAATGGATATGAAAATAGTCTTTCTAAATGGAGATTTAAATAAAAAAATCTACGTGGAATAACTTGGAGGCTTTATTATCCCAGGAAAGAAAGCTTATAAGTTGATAAAGTCATTGTATGGCTTGAAACAAGCACAAAAGTAATGGTATGAAAGGTTTGATCATACGATGATCACAAGTGTCTTTAAAATCAACAGATGCATTTATGTCAAAGAGGCAGAAAATGGCTATCATTTTATGGTTTTTTGTAGATAATATGCTCATAGTTGAAAGTGATGAACATATAATTAAATCTATAAAGAATATGTTGAAGTCTAAATTTGACATGAAAGACATGGATCTTACTAATATTATTTTGAGAATTAAATTTTCAAGGACTTCAAGAGGACTTATTTTAAGTCAAGATCATTATATGGATAAAATTCTTTGTAAATTTAGACAAAATGATACAAAAATATCGAGAACTTCTCTAGATACAAGTTTACATCTATCAAAGAATAGAGGAGAAGGTATTTTTTAAGTGGAATATACAAGAATTATAGGAAGTATCATGAACTTAACAAGTTATATAAGATCAAACTTATCCTATATAGTAAGCAAACTCATCATATATATAAGTAATCCATGAGTTGATCATTGGAAAGCTATCATAAGAGTACTTAGGTATCTTCGATACACTCGTAATTACGGACTGCACTATACTGGATAACCAATGGTATTAGAAGGATATTCTAATACCAATTGGATTTCAGATATGAAAGACTGAAAGTCTATTAGCGACTATGTAGATGCAGTTATGTCCTAGAAATCCTCTAAACAAAGAGTAATTGCCAGGTCTACAATGGAATCAAAGTTCATTACTTTAGATAAATGTGGTGAGAAAGCAAAATGACTTCAAAACTTCCTTAAGGGTATTCCAAAGTGGCCAAATCTTATGGAAACAATATGCATATATTATGACAGTCAATCTACTATTGGAAGGGTGCAGAGCAACATATAGAATGGTAAGTTTAGAAACATTCATCGTAGACATAATACCATTAGACAATTAATATATAGTGGAGTTTCATTGACTGTGTAAGGTCAAAGGATAACATAGTGGACCCGTTAATCAAAGGGTTAAATAGAGAACTAGTAGAGAAGTCATCAAAGAAAACATGATTAATGTCTGTGAATTAATGGTTAATACAAAGGAAAGCCCAACCTAGTTTACTAGATATCCTAAGATCTAGGTTCAAAGGGATAATCTAATTATAAAATACCTAGTAAGATCACTATAGAGGTTACCCTCAAAATCTAATTTCTATCATGTATCAGAGTTGGTCTGGTCCAGTTTACCTACTACTTGAAAAACACTTTGCTGGTAGTCTAATATGATCTATTTGATATTTGAAATTACCTTACCAGTGATCTAATTTGTTATTCTTGATACTTAAAATTACTTTGTAGGTGATTTAATCTGATTTACCTAAAACTTCAATACATTATTGGTGATTTAATCTAATTTACCTAATACATCAAATACTTCATTAGTTGATGCAGTTCTAATTACAGTTTCAAGTGTTAATTTTGAATACTCCATTAAGGGAGGAGTGTTAAGATCAAATACCACATATTGGAAAATAACAAAAGATACTAAGAATATATAATGATTTAGACTTTATTATCTAATTGGTTAATTTTAATATTTTAATTATGGTTTGATATGAGTTAGAATAAATAGATACCAATGCCATGGATCTAGAAAAATAACTAAGGATCCAGAGATTCAGGCCCAGGCCCATGTGCCACTTCGATGGAGTGCTTCGACCTGTGGCTTCACCTAGTTTCATGACGAAGCCATCTCTTCAAGTGGGACCTTCAGGACCACACAGAATATTCTATCTGGCACATGTTAGATATTCAACATGGACTTATGTCATCCTCTCACTCGAGGACCACTCATTACCTTATGCAGATTCTTTCACTTAGCACCCTCATAATGTTACAAGTGACCCAAAGGGAGTCTTGCAAACATTATAAATACTCAATGATGGTACACATTTCAAGGTATGCAATCCAACCCTAAACACACCAGAACTTCATTTTCTCAAGGGCTCACTAAGGGCATAAGGTATCTAAGTCTATTACTGACTCGAGCATCGGAGGGTCTTTGCCAGGGATCAAGCCTATCCCTCTTAGCTCACATTTATTCTTTGTGTAGGCATTGTCATTCAATCAAGTCCAAGTCTAAAGATTGAAAGTTGTTAGGCATCATTCCTATCAAATGGCACCATCTGTGGGAAACGTTTAAAAATTTTTCCAGATCTTTAAGCAATCATTCTCTTCACTCTTTTGAGGATAGCCACATTGGCTTTCCTTTCTTGATTACACATGCTTGCACTCCTTAAAAACCTCATCCATAGATGACCCTTAAGATACCAAAAACCACAATACCGGCCCTTCACTAAACTACACCATTGGCAATAACACCCATAAAACTCCAACCACAAATGCAAATACTACAACCACCCCTAACCTAGTAGTACCTTTCCAAGGCCTAGCCAACCTCCTCAGAAACACCCAATTAAATCCTATCCCAACCACACCATTCTAAGCCTCAACTAGTTCTCCTCCAAGCTTATCACCAGGGGTACAAAGTGTCGTCCTGAGTGCACTAACACCATTCCTACAGCTCCTATAGAACCAAAGCTCTCTAGGGCAACGAATGAATAAGACTATTCAAACACTTGAAAGGGGGAGGGAGGATAGACCGCAGGCATCAATAAGCAGGTTGAGGTCAGAAATAAGAGTCGTGGGAGGTAATCATATGGATCCAACGGATAGGGTAGAAAGAGAATATGGGGGGTTAGGATAGGATAATTTGAATGATGAGGTGGAAAGGAGTTCAGCAGACTTTATGAAGTTTAGGCCCACAGGAGAAGGGGTCAGGAGAGGAAGGGTGGATCACT
>CAOJBK012754269.1:0-17504 GCA_948294925.1 Codiaeum variegatum | reverse complement strand
AAATCTAGATGGTAGTGACTGCATAATTCAAAACAACAAATTAAATATAGCATTCATGAGCCAATAACAAAATAAATGTTAGGGGACTAATACATACCAACCGAGAATAGAACTCGGTTGTCCTCAAGACAACAATGAACTTTATAGGTCTAGTTTCAACCATTTTTTCACAGTATAAGGAGTGAAACACATTATACCAATAACATTGATTGTTTAACAAAATAGATTAAAATATTCAATAAAACACATGAGAATTTAACTTCATCAGAATCAGAATCAAAATCAGCAAGTGGATACAAGATATCATTCCCAATCTTATTGTAAATGCGTACACCAAATGTCTTATTTCTCATCCTAGAAAACTCAATAACATATACAGTCTTTATTTTGCAATCTTCAAGAAATTTTCTCATACAATCAATGAGGATGTCTTCCCCTCTTCAAAAAGTCACAGGATAGGCTACTTCATTAGGCAACTTCAAAGTCCATTCTTCTCTTTTGTTTTGCATTGGCTATCTCATAAAACTCTTATCTACCTTCTGTTAAAAAATGAATGGGAATGTATAATTATTAATAAAGTTGATAAATAAAGTATATTTCTTATGAAAACGTAGTAGTTTTATGAAAACCGAGTGGTTTTTCATAATTATTTCAAAGCACAAAGCCAAAGCAATATGCATTTTATTATGATAACTTCAATAGATTTTTTGAACTTAAATACATTAAATCAACATAATAATCAACATAACACAAAACAACATATACATAAAATACCAAAAAAATTACTAAAAACTGAAAATAATTTTGAACATAAAAAAAAAGCAATAGAATGATAATTTCAGGGATAATGCATAATGAAATATAGGATTTAATAAATATAAAAAATTTAAAGAACACACGGTTTGAAATTGGTCAAATCTTACCATGAATCCAACTGAAATGTTGAGCCTGCTCACTTCCTTCATCACAATAGCCATATTTTTTAATGCTTTTAGGATAAGAAGAATAAGAAATTAGTACAGAGGATTATGAAGAGGTGAGAAGAATTTGAAATGTTAATTTTGTTATAGGGTTATTGCTAGTGTCTAGGGTAATGATGCTACTTTAGTTGGTAAATTAATGGGGAGTTTTATGAGGAGTTATGCAACCAGTGTAAACTAGTCAAATCTCAAGAGGCGTCATGCAAATAGCCTAGGAATAATAAGTGCCGATTTAATTATGGCTATCGTGCTCTTTCTATATGTTTATATATTAAAGTAACAATTGTCAATGAAATTATATCTAACACCAATGGTTAATTAGTTCTTCTAAGAGTCATTCGACCATAGTTCGAATCCCTTAACATCATTTTATTTTTTATATTTGTCTAACTTTAGACCTATGACAAAAATAATATGTAACGAATGCAATCAGAACTTAGCATTCACTATAAAATAGCGAAAGCAATAAAATACTCGATATAATATTGTTGCTTCTATTTTATTTTGACGGTCGCTATAATAATATTGCTTTATCTACTCTATGCCTACATTCATAATTATGCAAATTCAGATGCCATAATCAATTAGTAAATATTATATACTATTATAGTAATTAATTTTTTTACTATATCAAAATACTTGAATTTAAATAGAAGAAAGTTCTTCATTTTTTCAAAAGATTTAATCCCAGTACACAGATCTAATGGGAAATAAACACAGGATATAGCAACAAAAATAGAAAACACATGAACAGGCATAGATTAAGAAATATTTGTAAAGGAGTTTGCAACTTCATACTTCTATGCATCTGAGGAGCTTTGAACAGTAATAACTTTTGCATCATGACAAGCAACCCTGTTTCTTTTACGTTGTTCTTCCTTCCTCTTTATCATAACAACCATTACATACATTTATATATATTAGATAAATGGTCTTATTCTAACAACATTTTACTCATACCTTTGTCACCATGGTAATAAACTTTTCTTATTAGCAAACTCTTAACTTCAGACTTAAACTCTTCATATATAGTCATTAAGTTGTAGTATAGAGAGGTTATTGAATTTGGGGATGGCAGAATCCATTCTTCTTTACCCTCAAATTTTTTTTATAGGTGTTCTAGCCATTGCTAATTATTAACTAGTTCTTATGCTTTTGTTTAATGAGGTTAAAGATAATCAAGTAAGATGATGGGTATTTATAGTGATAAAAAGAAGGGTTTCTTTAAAGTTTTTTATATTTCACTTTAATTATAGTCGTTGTTTTATCTGTAAAGCAAATATTGAATATTCTTGAAAGTAGCAACACATGATGTATGATTTAATGACTCAGTTGATAAGGAATATGGATCTTTAAATACTATTCCAAAAAGGTGTAATTTTAATTAGTTTCTTCAAAACTGAAGCTTATAATGCTTTAAAGTATACCGTGTTCAATGGTTAAATTCTTACATAAACATGAATTGGTTCCATTATATCCTTCTGTGATTTTAAAAATAAAAGCATGTATTTAATCTACATTAGTCAAATAACTATGTAATAATGTAAATATTTAATTATAATATTATATAATATGATGTTTACATATTAATTTCTAAAAAGAAAATGAGAAACAAAATCAACCAAATAGTCCATACATTCTATCAATACATAATGATTCACATGCATTTCAGTTGTTATCCCATCCCAATGTCCATTAGATAATTCACTGCAAATAATTGGAATTCTAGCTCGTATACGAAATTACCTCCTGCCAAGCATAATATGCATAATTCGACAATGTTCAAATAAATTTACAAATCCAAATTCCTGATTCAGGATACTTCTGATTTCATTTATTCCTCCTCTCCTCTTGGATACATGTTTAATCATGTTCACAACAAATTTTGCATGTGATCTTTTTTACTGCCTTAAATAAGAAAAGTCGTCATTATAATCATTCCACTTGAAGAACTGAATCATCCCATGTAAATATAGAGCATCATAATTACCAAATTGATTCACCAGAAACTAAATGTTATCTTCTATCCGTTCAATTATATCTTCAACATGACTAAACCAATCACTTAAAGAAATTTTTTCCTTAACTTTTTGCTCATAAGAAACTTTTAAAAATAACTTGCGCCTGCATATTAGTAAATAAGATGGTATTAAATGTATAATTAGTATTAGCTAGTTAATCAGATAGTAAATTGCTATACATATTTGTTGGAATTAAATATGAATTCCTTCAATATTCAATTAGGTACTTAGAAGGTTAACTTAAAAAAAAAATATGATCATGCAAAATGGAAAAAAAAACCTTATTCCATTCCTATAAAACTTATGCTAAGGAAAATCCATACCAATCCTCTTGTCCAATTTTAGCAACCTTGCGAACTATTTTGTCATGAAGTTCATCAAGCAACTGATGAAAAGGAGATTCAGCTAAAGCTAGGTGATTATCCTCATCACCCATCTGTTGGAAATATAGGAATTGAAGAGGAGTAGTAAATATAGATGTATCAATCTCAAAGTACTATTTAGTATGTTTGCAATAATGTTAATTAAGATGTTTAAATTTTCTGCAGTAAAAATTGAACACAAATTAATCTATATATAAAATTACATATGGAGAGTCATGATTTTTTTTTATGGTGATGTGTCTTATTAGTGAAAGGTTATGTTCCTCTAAGAGATATTACATGTCTAAATTAAAATAAGTTAGTTATTATTCTGAAGAAAAACAATGTTTTGTAAAGACAACAATAAGGAGACATAACACTTGATTAATAATATGAAATAAAAAAAAACAATCCAACACCATCTACCCAAGGTAAAGAGAGTTTAAAATAGTATCAATTGAAAAGAAGAAGAAGCAAAAGTTATAACTATTGCATGCAAGACTGAATCTGCATTTTAGAATCAAAACACGTATTATACCTGTCAATTAGGGGAAGATGTAGCCAAATTCTTGATAATAGTCACCAGAAGATATAGATTAAATAGATTCACTTCAAGAGAACTCAAAACTCACTGAAAATTAAGTTAAGGAAACTATGGACTTCTGACCAATTTATAACCAATAGTAAGAAGAAGGTAGAGGTAAATAGAATTAATTACCAGTAATCAATGTATTAAGGGGAAGTTAAAAAATGTAGTGAATTTGACAATATTAATGGAAGCAGGAGAATATCTATGACACAAATACTTCTATTTCTTCTTAGTAACATTCTTACTGTCTACTCCTACTATGTCAGAAAATAAATTACACCAAAAAAAAGTTTAAAAAAATGTAAGAAAATAAATTATAGAAATTAATTTTGACATTAATAATAATAGTAATTTAATTAATATGATTTGTTAAAGAAATTATATCTAGCACCAATGGTTAGGTATGTTATCTAAGCATCATTTAACCATAGTTTGAATCCCTTTGAATTCATTTTTTTTAATTTTTCGTCTTAATTTGTTAAAAATATGCAGAAATACAAAGTAGCGAACGCTATTATGATATGACGGTCACAATAAAATAACAAACGTATAATTTTAATGTGATCGCTGAAATATTGCTCTTCCTATTATAAAATGGCACTAAAAAATATGATAGTTCACGATTTAGCCTTGACATTTATATTTATTTATTCTGGTTCGTTTATTATAACAATTTACTTTCATTTTCTACTATATTAGTAAGAGAAATGTTGATTATAATTGTTGCCAATATCATAACACGGTAATTAACATAACAATAAAGTTATTCATTCCATTAAAATTTCATAAAAACAAATAACACTGATCATAAAAAAAAAACACATAAAAAAATCAAATTTTTTGTTAACTCCCAAGCCCCAGTACTCTAAGCCTTTGAAGTTTTATCAATAGTAGCAAATTGATCATAATTAAAAGCAGCCTTATTTATATATATTTTTTTTGCATTCTTCTTGCTTCCTCTTCATCACAACAACCTCTAGATACAGTTCATAGATATTACATAAAATAATTTCTTCCACCAACATTATACTCATGTGTTTCTCACCATGGTAATAAAGTTCTCTTACAATCAAAGATTTAACCTCAGACTTCAACTCAACATACTGGGACCTTAAGTTCTTTTAAAGAGAGTTTAATGAAGATGGAGATGTAGGAATCCATTCTTCAACAGAAGGGGTGTTTTTTTATAGGTGTATTGAAGCCATAGATTTGGGTTAGAGAGTTATAATGCCTATGTATAATGAGGACGAACAAACTCAAGTAATATGATGGTAATTATATAAATAAAGAGCAGGGATTATATATTTAATTATGAGGTCATTTATCTGTAAAGTAGCTATTGCTAAACCTTGAAGGCTGGAATAATTGTTTTATTATTTAATGAATAATGACCGTTCATATTCTTTGCAAATTGAGTAAGCCTTTGTTATAGAATATAGATCTCTAAACAATCAAACATAACGGTGTATTTTTTATTATGGATGTTTTAAATAGAAAATTTTGCCCATCAAAATGGTGTGTTTTTTATGCACTATATTACATAGTCACATTTTCATAATTTAAATTCATACATACAATAGGAGGAATCCTTTATAACCTTAGAACCCAATTTTGTATTTTATTTTATTTTTATAGTAAAATAACGACAATATCTTAATACAAATAGTTAATAATAATTACATTATTAGGTGAATTTAAAGTATGCAAATCCACCTACTATTAGTATAAGACTTAGGCTTTAGTCCCCCTCGGAGCACATATCGGACCATGGTCAACTTTGGTCAATCTTACAGTACCCATAGACCATTTAGGCCAATCCAACTACTATTACTATAGGACTTAGGCTTTAGTCTTCCTCAGATCACATATCAGACCATGGTCAACTTTGGTCAACCTTACAGTACCTATAGATTATTTAGGCCAATCTAACTACTGTTAATATAGGACTTAGGCTTTAGTACCGTAGGAGTACATATCAGACCATGGTCAACTTTGGTCAACCTTACAGTACCCATAGATCGTTTAGGCCAATCCAACTACTATTAATATAGGACTTAGGCTTCAGTCCCCCTCGGAGCACATATCAGACCATGGTCAACTTTGGTTAACCTCACAGTACCTATAGATCATTTAGACCAATCTAACTACTATTACTATATGACTTAGGCTTTAGTCCCCCTCAGAGCACATATCAGACCATAGTCAACTTTGGTCAACCTTACAGTACCCATAGATCATTTAGGCCAACCAACTACTATTAGTATAGGACTTAGGCTTTAGTCCCTCTCGGAGCACATATCAGACCATGGTCAACTTTTGCCAACCTTATAGCATCTGTAGATCATTTAGGCCAATCCAACTACCATTAGTATATGACTTAGGCTTTAGTCCCCCTCAGAGCACTTATCAGACCATGATCAACTTTGGTCAATCTTACAATACTCATAGATCATTTAGGCCAATCCAACTACTGTTACTATAGGACTTAAGCTTTAGTCCCCTAGGAGTACATATAGGACCATAGTCAACTTTGGTCAACCTTACAGTACCCATAGATCATTTAGGCCAATCCAACTACTATTACTATAGGACTTAGGCTTTAGTCCCTTTGGAGTACATATCAGATTGTGGTCAATTTTGGTTAACCTTACAGTACCCATAGATCATTTAAGCCAATCTAACTACTATTACTATAGGACTTAAGCTTTAGTCTCTTTGGAGTACATATCAGACCATGGCCAACTTTGGTCAACCTTACAGTACCCATAGATCATTTAGGCCAATCCAACTACTATTACTATAGGACTTAGACTTTAGTCCCTTTAGAGTACATATCAGACCATAAACTTTGGTTAACCTTATAGTATCCACGGATCATTTAGGCCAATCCACCTATTATAATTCAACTAATAATATCTATGGTACATAAATTTATAGTATCTTCATGACAATAAAATATTAAAAAATAACACATTATTTTTCCATACAAAAAATACAGAGTTAAAAATTCTAAAAAAAGAAATTAAAAATACAAGAAAATGAAGAAAATCTATACAAATAGTCTTATAATTAGAATTAAAAAATGAGACCTCTTGAGATGTTATAATTTGGCAAATCACCTCTGCCATATGGTACTTTTGAATATAATATGTAATCCAAAATTTTTAAACAAAATCTATTGGAGTGTCAATATATCAAACTCTTCGAATTCTATGCCATCATCCAATTATCACAACAGTTACTAAGAAAGACATACCTTAAATACAAATAGTGTGAATTATCTTTAATAATTTACCTTGAAAGACTATAGTTCATCCAAACATCATAATCCTTAACAATGAATAACTCAAGAAACTATAATACCAATGATATCCCAGAAAGATCCACTACGAGGGTATTCCACATACAGACTTTGAGACAGATGTATCAAGTACTATATTAATTTCTATTTCTCCTATATTTTGTTGTTTAAATTTTGTTTATTTATTATTTGAATGTTGTTCCTAATTAAGGTAGCCACTGAGGAATTTAGCAGAAGGACATATGAAGTTGCTCAAAAGATATGAGAAAAGCAAATTTTATAGCAGGGGATTACTGAACTTCAAGAGCAGCTGAGTGCCTGTGAGCATAAGATTTCTATCATGTGGAATGCATTGATAGATTTATTCTGAAGTTGGATACTTGCTGGAGTGACCCTGCTTGTGTTTTTTAATTAATTTTTTTTTGGTGTTGTTTTAAGCCATTTTTATGTATTTTGGTTTGAAGAAACACTACTGGTTTTAAAATTTAATGAACAATTGATAATTTGATTTTAATTTCCCAGTGTATTTTATTTTGTTATTTTTAATCAATTACTAATTATCCTTTAATATTGATTGAGATTAGAATGCAAAAGATGATAATGTATGTAGAAAACATAGTTAAATATTTAAAATTTAATATTTACATGGATGAAAGTTTAACATAATATAACTTCAAAATGCAACAACAGAGAAAAATTTGGGTCTTATTCCAAAATTTGGGAACTGTATAATAAAATTTGGATTCCAGATTAAGAAAGTTCAACATAAAAACACATTAGCAATTCTTTTATAGTGTAAAAAGTTACATGAGAAATAATAGTGCTAGAGCAATATTTTATGTGATATAATATCTTGCTGGAGCAATATAATAGCTGGCACGATAATATATAGTGGCCACAATAAAACGTAATAGTGATAAATAAAAATCTTCTGAATGAGAATCGAAACTGTGACCTCTTGTGAAGAGTTAATGATCATAACAACTCTGCCATATTGTACTTTTGTTTCATTTATGTAATTTTATGTTTTATGAAAAGTTAGATATGCATCAGTTATTAACAACCATATTGTACTTTTGTTTTCGTTTATGTAATTTTATGTTTTAAGAAAAGTTAGATATGCATAAGTTATAAATAACAGTCAATGTTGCCTCTTCCTATCTGGCTGGGTTACAACTATTGGCATAGTTGTTAGCAACTGAATTCTATTGGTTGTTCAAAATATGCAACTCTTCGAATTCGATGCCAACATTCAACCATCACAAATGTTGGCTTCATACATACCTTACTATAAATTATATCAATCAACTCCTACAATCCACCATTTAAGACATCAAGTAATTCAAAATTCATAATCTCTAAAAATGAATAGCCCAAGGAACTATAATGCCAATGAAATCCCATAGAGCTCTAATGCAAGGGAAAACTGCATATAAGCTTTGAGACAACAGCACCAGGTAATGTGTTAATCTATTTTCTTTTAATTTTTTTTAAAGTTTGATCGTATTAACATTGATTGATGTTCCGAATGTGGGTAAATAGAGAGAAATTTAGGAGAAGGTCAGATCAAGTTATGCTGAAGATACAAGAAAAGCATATTCTGGAGCAAAGGATTGTAGATCTCCAGAATCAGTTGCGTGCCTGTGAGATTGAAATTTGTGAGAAGTGGGTTCCTTGATAGATTTGTTTTGAATTTGATTTCATAATGGAAGAACCTTGATGAAGTTTTTATTATAATTAATGTTTTTTTAATTACTTTTATTTAATTTTAATTTTAAGGATGTATTTTTTACTGCTTATAATAATACTATTTTTTTTAAAAAAAATATGAATATCAGTTACATTTAGTTGCAATTAATCAATTTTTTATTTTAATGATTTTATTTTTAATGAATTATAATTACTTTATATTCTATAGTGGAATTTGGAATTAATAGATCATACTATATCTAATAAACAAAGTGAAAATTTTAAAATTTAATTTTGTTTTTACATAGACGAAAATTTAACACAAAAGGATATAAAAAAAATTAGCAAAATATAAATATAGGTTTAATTGGTGTAGCTGTATATCATATTCTCTTTGGTCAATAGGATTGGATTCACTTCTTTTATGAAGATCTTAGATTAGCTCAAATAAATAAGCAATTTGCATTTCAAAACTCCTGATCATTTTTGTGCTATCTTCAATCTCTTCAGACATTTTATCATTTCTTTTACCCTATGCTTCAACAACTCTAAGAACGATTTCCAAGCCCATTGCTCTTGTCCTGCGCTTTGAAGTTTCAGCAATTTCGTCAACCATTTCAGACTTGATTGACCCTTTGATGTCTTATAATCCTTAATGATTTTTGCCTTTCGCTCTAAACTTGCCGTGCTTCGAATGCTAAGTTGCCAAATGTATTCATCCTTGTTCTCATCAACACGAAGCAAATAATTTGAGTTTAAAAAAAAGTCAATGTCAATTATATAATCTTCATCATCATAACACATTTTACCTTTAGACAATATACCTTCACTTTCAAGAGTGAATTCCACACCATAATTTTTAGAAATTTTGGTGACATATGAACAAATATAGACTTCACCAAAATTGTTGTTTGAAATATGCAGAAATTGCTCAACCAACCAATGTGCAACAAATAATTTTCTCTTCTTTAGGATGCATTGCAGGACAACTAAATCCTTCTGAGTGACCTTTTCATTTCCATTACCCCTAGAATGTATAGTCGTGTAATAATTCTGTGCAAAATCCAATTTATAGGACTTTTAATTGCTGTTGCTTTTAATTGCCTTGAATTATGTTTTGAATTAACAGAAATATTAGACCATGTCTTGTTAAACTTATCTTCTAATTGACCAACCTTAGAGCATCCCTCCTTACACAAACCAAACACATTCCCAATCCATTCAATGTTAACACTATACGTTTTATCAAAAAATTCAAATGATACCTCAATAATTTCTTGACTGGAATTGCGCTTCACTTCGAGAGTAGCTAAAAATTGACGAGTCAGATGTGAATAACCATCTTCTTGTGGAAATAGTACCCCAACCAATCCAGCTTCTTTTATGAAATTCATAACTTCTTTTAAATTTAATTGCCTTAAGGAATCCAAGTAGAGTAACCTGTGTGGATAATATTTTTTCAGCTATAATGATGCAAACTTCAATCTGTGAGGGTGAGATGACTCCTTATGCAACAAGTAAATGGTTTGCAATGACCGATTTACCATTCCAACAGTTGGTGGAGGATTATCATTAGGGTTAGAAGAGGATTCCTTCCTCTTCTTCTTTGAAATTACATTAGTAGGGTTAAAATAGGATTCCTTCCTCTTATTCTTTGAAATTACATCAGTAGGGTTAGAAGATGATTCCTTCTTCTTCTTCTTCGATAATACCTTAGTGGGGGTTAGAAGATGATTCCTTCCTTTTCTTCGAAATTACATTAGTAGGGTTAGAAGATGATTCCTTCCTTTTCTCATTAGAAATTACTATAGTTGGATCACAAGACGATTCCTCCATATTCTCATTCGAATTTACCTCAGATTCATTAACCTTGTCCATTTAATTAGATTTAAATTTGAATACAGTTATATACAAATGGTGAAAACAGAAATTAGGATTTTTGTTGAAATTTGGAAACTATATGATGTTATTTGTGGATTCCAGATTTGGAGATTTAAAACATAAAAAGCGAGGGAGGCAAAAATAAAAACTAACGAGCGCATTGTCGTATTTGCTCTAAATATCGTTGGAGTCATAAAATAGCGAGAGCAATATATTTTTGTTATAACTTCTTGCTGGAGCAAAATAATAGCTGGCTCTATTACATATAACGATCACAATTTCATTAAATTGGCCACGGTCCTTCCAATAATACTTGATATATAACTTTTTACGGTTATTTAAGTAACACCAAAGTTCCTTAGTTTAGATGGTTTAATTTCATATATTAACTGCATCCCCACATCCTGGGTTCTATTCCCAGTGGCAAAGTTTTATTACTTAATTTTTTTCCCTATCTGCCCTTAGGAAAAAGTTCAAAAAGAACCACCATTCTCAGATTATTAACTCCACTATTTTAATAGATGCATTAAGTATTAGCATATCTTTTCATCATTTCGAATGCAAATTTTCCATTCATCAAGAAGTATTGATTTGAAGTTTTATATATAGATGTATCCATTTAGGTTAATAATACATATGCAAATTCATATTGCTAGAAAAAAGTAATGGATTCAAATACAAACAAAAAGATTAGAAGGCATCTTTTTAGTGATTCAAGCAGCAAGGAAGCGGAAGATAAGAGAAGTGATATGAAAGCTCCATCAAAATGTGATTTGAATCTTGACAACATGTGCTTTGAAGCTAAGAAATCTCTTATGCAACTCCTTAACACATTTGATGAACATGTTCTAGTAATGAGGTTGCAGGAAGGCACAATTTTTTCACTTATCTTGAATAAATATGTAAAAATTATGAAAAAATCTAAGGAAAAGTTGAATGATGAAACCGCTGTTAATTCTGATCAATTACCCAAAATATAGGATTTATAAATATTTTCCCCAGTCTTGTTGTTTTTCTCAATAAACTATGGTTCTTTTTTTTTTTTCACAAGATTGGTTATCCTAGTTGTGATTATCTTAAAAAATATAGTGCTTGTTCTGAATTTACTATTATTCATCTGTTCTACTTGGTATTAATAGGAATCAAACCATTTACCCAATTAACTTGTTAAAATCTATCTTTAAAATTCATTTTAACTAACAATTCTCTCTTAACATATCGTGACATTCTCAAATTAACTCTTAAACATAATATACAGATAAATAAATTTATAATCAGGAGACAAATAAATAATTTGTTTGCAATTAATGCTTAAATTAAATAACCATTTGAGTATGTTAATGGTGGTGATGTGCAAAATAGCTAAATACAATTATAGTAATAAGCCCTATGCTAAACACAAGAAACAACACAAAGAAATTCATCATAAATTTATATTTTGTACATTGAGAGGGCTTAGGTACTGAAGTTGCAAAATTAAATGTATTACTAGTTAATTCTTGAATATCTGAACTTGAAACAAAATCAATATACTAGGCAACAATTTCTTCTTTATTTTTAAAAGACCTATACATGTTTCTGCTATAACCAATCACTTGAGCCGCACATGATTCCCAACAATTGAATATATCAATCTTACGCCCTTTGAAAACAACATAAAACCTCTACTTTCTCTGCCTTGAATGACTTCCTCTATCATTAGAGCATACAAGTGATTCAATTTTGGGATTGTTTGAACTTTCCAATTCATTCAAATCATCATGGACAAAGGCATAATACTTTGCCATAGCTTCTTTTTCAGACTTGAATGAGCTGTACAAACTTTTCCTGTATCCAAGCACATATGGTGCCCATTCTTCCTAAGATGAATAGATTTTAATCTTCAAACCTTTAAAAACAACATAGAACATGCTTTCAATCTCCTTCTTCTTTCTGATTTCCATTGATTTTCTTGAAATTTTTTAAATGTTGGAATACATAAATTATTATAGTGTTTTCAATGAAAATTTATTCTATTGAAATTTTAGATTTTAAATGTAAAGGGATTGACATTATTTGATTTTAGGGTTTATATTATGTTTCAATGATTGTTAGATTATTTGTTAAGTTTATTATCGTTAGATTATTTTCCTTTTGTTTGGTTTCCTTTTTAGAAATGTGATTAATTGTTCAAACATTCTAATAAATTTAGTTTTTGTTTTAGCTAATTAACAAATGGAATTAGGGGAGAAAAATTATAATTCTAAATAATCTGTCATAATTTAATGAAGAATGAGAATTATTTTTAAATTTAAATTCTAATTAAAATTAATAATATATCAATCATCTGAAAATATATAAATAATTTAAATATCTTTTAATTTATTAATAATTATTTATAATAATTGTCTAAATATCTAGATTCTATACAAGACTTTATTGATGAATTTATATATAAATTTATGAGTGGCTTTTTAATCAGGTGATGACCGTTTGATTAGACCAATAAGGTAACTAGGCTAAAGAACCAGAACAGAAGAAAAAGACCCTATTTATGGACACGTAATCATCATTGAAATGGTAAAGATATGATGAAACTAGCATAGATTTTGCATACCCCACAATTAATTTTTTAAGCTTTTAATTAAACTATGAATAGTTGAAAATGGTGAATTAATTTGGGTTTTAATCTTTTATATTTTGTTCATAATTACGACTCACGTCTATAATTAATATGCATTATAAAAGATTATTCAATCCATTCTCAAATAAATAATCATTTTATTTTTCATTATTAAATATTAAAAATAAATTTATAAAAATATTTAAAATTATAATATAAAAAATATATTAATATTTTTATCTTAAATAATATTTTTATAAAATTATTTTTTAATAATTTTTTATTTATATAATTTAAAAATAATTAAAACTTGTCATTAATAAATATAATTACCTCTTATTTCAGAATGAAAAGAGTAATTGCATTGATATCGTTTCTATTTTAGTTTGTTTTGTTTCTTTAATCATGTAGCTTATTGATGCTTAGAGTAATTGTTACGGTCAGAAACGAAGCCAAAATTATTGTATTAAGAGGGCTAAAATGTAAATTATTAATATTATAAAATAATTACATTTTTTTCAATCAAAATTATAATAAAAGAATAGTTCAAAATAAAAATTCATTCATAAAATTATAAAATTAATTTAGTTATTTACTATTAAATAAAATATTAATAAAAATAAATCTACCAAATTTTTACATAAATTAAAAGTATATATTAACCATGCAAAATATATACATAATTTACCTCTTTATACATATTTAAAACCTATATAATATTCTATAAGTTAAATATATACATATATCATGAAGGAATGAAAATTGCTTTGCGGGGGGAGGGGGAGGCGGCGGCGGCGGCCAAGGCTGCCAAGGAATGAAAAGTATATATATATATATATATATATATATATATATAAATATATATATATATATATATATATATTTGAGTGGAAATAGAAAGACACAGAAAAAATCAAAGTGGCATGGGGAAGCATAGAAAGTCCGAGTTTAGATGTATTGGGTAGAAACTTAATGCAGCAAGCAAATTAGTTGTTTAGCTGACACTACAACTATGATTTTTTTTTCTTCTAATCATTAAAAACATAGCTCTATTACTGTCTTTAATCATGTGACATCACTTGACCCTCTTTAATTAAATTAAAATTAATTAATTATAATTAACCTGCTTCAATTTTATATGAGAATGGTGGTCCATCCGACAAGGAACCCTAGTTGAAGAAGTAATCTTATTTTCCTTCTGTAAAAATTAAACAAAATCTTTGGCTGTCTTTCGTGAGGGAGGTGTTAATTTGGGTTTTTTTTTCGAAAATGCTATTTTGTTTGTTTTGGGAATAATAAAACTTGTGCCGACAGCTAAATGAGGTAAGTGAATGGAAGAAAATTTACTATGGAGGATTGATGTGATGCTTTAAAATCAGTTTAGGTTTGAATAACCAAGATACCTCATAAAGTAAGATAATGACTTTTTAATTTTTACATTGTTGTAATTAATTCAGCTATTTTATGCTTTTATTACAATCTTTGTGTTTGACTCATATTTTGAGTGGATCAAAATAAATTATTTTAAATCCATAATAGAAAAATAAAATAAATAAAAATATGAGGTCAATTCAAATGGTCTTGTATTTCAAAAGTTCTTAGAGTCTAGAGGAAGAATATTAAGCACATGGGATAAATATAAAAATTATTGGTGCTACAAATGTGAAAAATGGGTTCTGTGTAATCCTAAAAGCATAAAACCAAAATCTGTTAGTAGAATCTTGGATCTCAAGTCTAGAGTCTGAGCCTTGGAGCTAAAGACTGGGGGGAGATACTGTTAAGGCTAGGGATTGGACCTTGGAGCTAAAGTCTCAGATAATTGAAGGCATGAAAGTTAGAGTCTAGAAGCTTGGTGCTGAAGAACCAAAGGAATTCTAGAAGTGGCAACCATGGAACCTAGAGACTGTGAAGACTGGGAGCTTAAATCTAGTGGCTGCTTGCACCTAAAGAAAATGAGCTAGAGACTAATGAGAAAAATGTGGCCTAAACCTAGAGACTAGAGCCTAAGAATGTGGAATCACCCTGGGAAATTCATTATAAAAGGAGGAGAACACTTACATAAAAAAAACAACCAATAATAAGCAAGAAATAATACAACACAACACAGCACAACTAAAAGCTTTTTCAAGCTTTTTTATCCCAAAACTCCTGTGACTTTTATTTTTTGTCAAATTTCCAATCATTCTTAGATCTTTATCATTTATTTCATTCAAAAAGTTATATTTAATGTACTTTGATTACATTAATACAAACCAAAAAGTTACAAAATCAACTATATATTTGGTTTCTTTGTGTAACAATTGGTGAAGAGTTTCTAAGTGGATCCAGGTTCCCTAGAAACTAATGTCCCTTTAGTTTCCACATAATCGTTTGAAAGAAGTCAGGTTAATGGGTGAGACCTCCAAGAGTCTCTGACATGCCTCGCATTAATTAAACACAAAAAAAGGGAAAACAATCTTTTGGCATGCCCAATGGGACTCTAGTTTCACAATGCCACCAAAGAAAAATATAAAAGATAAGGAGATTATTGATGCTACTGTGTCTCAGGATGCAAAGGAAGGGATTACAATAACAACACTTGGGTACATATCTCAAATATTGAGCAGATTGAAAAGGCTCATAGTCCTTCACGGGCTAGTGATGTCCCTAGAAATGTCACTCAAGAGGCTTCAATGCCTCTTGCTTCTCAAGGCATGGATGGATGCCTATATTCCTAAGAGAAAAATAACATGAGTTTTATGGGGAATGTTATGGAAGACATAAAATCTTTGTTGGAGCAAGTGGTGGCTGAAAAATCCAATACCTTGGGTGGGGTTGCTTCTAGTCTCAACCAACCCACAAGACAATCCTCTGAAGAATCCATTGACTAGTTGGAGTCTAGCAGTATGCCTTTAATGGAGTGTGTACCTGTACAAATAATAAAGAAAGGAAGCTCATGGTTTGTCTAAAAACCCAACAAACATAGGCTACACCAATGGTAATAGGTCGTCACATGCTGCATAGATTCAATTACATCAATCTCAGGGATCTACTTCACCGAAGATCCACCCTGCAGCTTATAATGGAGAAGGAATTAATTATATACAAAGCTCAAGCTTGGGGGGCAACCAAAGAGTGGTGACAAAAATTAACGTACCAGTTGCTAATCGAGTCCCTTTAGCTTTGGCTCCTATTGTTCTTCCTCCAATAGCTCAGGTGAACTTGGAAGCGGTGAGAGATGCTGTGCAGGAATTATTTGGGCTAAGCATCAGTTAAGTGGGTGAAGGAAATGTTATGGAGTCGCGTGACGAAAGCAGAAAAGAGAAAACAAATCGGGAAATGGATTAGAATTCCGATTTTCAAAACTTTTTCAAAAATATAACTTTGCTAAAACACTTTTATCAAAAATTAGGTTAGGCAATTATTCAAGCACTTTGAAACATTGCCATAACCTAGGATTTGATAACTTAAACAATTTGTCAAAATACTTTTAACAAAACACTTTGAAAATTTTCAACTCTTTAAAAATCAAGTTCTATGTTAAAACTCTTTTAACATAGATGGTTTAGTCATTTATCAAACCCTTTGATAAATGTCTAAACTAAGATTTGGACCATAACTTTAACTAAGGATATTATAACCAATTTGTGTACAAAACACAAGTTGAACAAAGAAAAGGTTTGAAGTAAAAATACCTCTCGCCCTCCTTTACTAAGTTCCCCAAGTGTGAAGCCTCTAACTTGAGACATACCTAGTTTTTTTGCAAAAGCTTATTCTCTACTTCTATTTAAGAAGTTTGAATCTTCTCTCTTTGGTTATCCAAATGTTTGATCCTTGCTCCTTTACTTGAGAACTTGAGACTTGAGGATTGGCTTTGGACTTAAAAGCTTCTCCACACTCCTTTCTCAAAGGTTAATTGTAGAAGAGTTTATGTTTGAAGAACTCTTATTCCAAACAAATTTTCTCTCTCAATTTAGTGTGAATTTTAAGCTTTCTCTCTCTAACTCTTAGAGAGTTTCTCTCTCTAACTCAATGAAGAAGATGATGAATAGTTCATCATCTCTTCTATGTGTTAAGTGAGTTGGGGTTAGGAAAAAAAA
>CAOJBK012754048.1:0-11350 GCA_948294925.1 Codiaeum variegatum | reverse complement strand
AATTTCTCTAAGACCCTTCATCATCTTCATTTGGAATTCTATTCTACAATATGAGTTTAATGGCAGAGGTAGTAATAAGGGGTGATGAGGGGATTTTTCCCCTCATTAAAAATCTTTAATGACCAAAATTTAACTTATAATAAGGGGTTTTCCACTCATTACAAATCGATTTTCTTATAGTGACTAGCTAGTGTAAACATGTGGCCCTTAGTAGACTTTGAATCTTTCATATGTGAAATCCAATTAGCATCAAATATCCTTCTAATATTGCTGGTTCTCCAGTATAGTGCAACTAATTATGAGTGTATCGAAGATACCTAAGTACTCTTACGATAGCTTTCGAGGGATTGCCTCATGGATTACTCATACATTTGCTAAGTTTTTTTTATTGTATATGCTAAGTCTGGTCTTGTTCAACTGGTTAAGTACATCAGACTTCCTATAACTCTAGCATATTTCACTTGGATAACACATTCTCCTCTATTATTTGATAGATTTAAACTTGTATCTAGAGGAGTTCTTGATATAATTGTATCATCTTTACTAAATTTACTAAGAATTTTATCTATATAATAAGCTTGACTTAAAATAAGTCCTCTTGAAGTCTTTGAAATTTTAAGTCCCAAAATGAAATCAGCAAGACTAGTGTCTTTCGTGTCAAATTTAGACTTCAACATATTCTTGGTAGATTTAATCATGTGCTCATCACTTCTGACTATGAGCATATCATGAACATAAAGATAAAATAATATAGCCATTTCCTATCTCTTTGACATAAACATATTTGTCATATTCGTCGATTTTAAAGCCACTTGTGATCATTGTATAATCAAACTTTTCATGCCATTGCTTTGGTGGTTGTTTCAAGCCATATGACAACTTCACTAACTCGCATACTTTCTTTTCTTATCCTAAAATAGTGAAGCCTTCAGGCTAGTCCATGCAGATTTCTTCATTTAAATCTCAATTTAGAAAGACTGTTTTCACATCCATTTGATGTATTGTAAGTATGCGTAAAGTTATAATAGAAATTATCATCTGAATAAAGTTTATTCTCATAACAGGAGAATACATAACCAAGTAATCAAGGCCTTCCTTTGCCTGATACCTTTAATTACAAGTCTAGCCTTGTATTTATCAATTGTTCCATTTGATTTCATTTTCTTTTTGAAAATACATTTATACCCTAACGGTTTACAACTTAGAGGAAGGTCTACTAACTCCTAGGTATGATTTTGCAAGATGAATTCAACTTCACCATTAATGGCCTCTTTCCATAAAGCGACTTCAGGTGAAGTCACAACTTCCATGAAGCTTTGAGGTTCGCTTTATAGTAAATAAGTAAAAAAATCTAGACCAAATTATTTTTTAACTTTTGCTCTTTTACTATGTTTGACCTCAACCTCTTGTTCTTCTTCATGCGTTTCTCCTTCTTGATCTTCATCTATACTATTTTCAATAATAGTCTCATGAAATCATTTTAATGCATTAGAATTGCATGAAAACACATACTCAAAGAATGAAGCATCCCTTGATCCTATTATTATATTATTGTGAATGTCTAGGATTTTAGACTCATACACAAGAAATCGATAAGCACTATTGTTTTGTGCACAATCAATGAAAATGCAATCTATGATTTTTGGCCCTACTTTTACATTCTTTGGTGAGGTTTTATCTTATTTCTTTTGAGATATCTTATTTAAAAGATAGTTTGCTGACAAAACAGCTTCACTCCACATGTTCTGAGGTAAACTAGAACTTATTAGCATTTTAAGGTACAATTCTTTCATCGTACAATCCCATTGGATTAAGCAGATTAAGAAGCTGTGACTTGACATATGATTCCATTTTGTTCATAGAATGCTTCAAATGGACCAACATACTTACCATCTCATTCACTCCTTAATTTTTTGATTTCCTATCATGTTGATTTTCAACTTCATTCTTATAAAGAACAAATTTCTCTAAGGATTTATCCTTACTTTTCATTAGATACACATAACAATATTTTATGCTATCATCAAAGAAAATGATAAAATACTTATTCCCACTCCTTACTTGAATGAATTTGAAGTCATATACATCAATGTGTATCAAATCAACTGGTGCAATGATTCTTTCAGTTGTTTAAAATGATGACCTTGTTAGTTTTGTCTCAGCACAAGTTTCACACTTATATTTTAAATCAATTTGGAAATTGAAAACATGTTTCATGTTAAGTTTCACATCTCGATCAGCCCATCAATTTTCATCTTCTTGCATTTGTTGTACTTTCTTTCACCATAGAGGTGCCAGTAGTAGCCACGGAGGCTGTTTCATTCATCACAGAGGTGATAGGAGTGGAGGTCACTGAGGAATTTTTTTCTTCCACAGTAGGAAATTGAGGATCAGTTGCCATCTCAACAAAATAATTTGCTTTAAGATTGTAAAAATGTAATATACTGTAACTAGTAATAATTAGAGAACACAAACACATCGAGGCTTAGCCTTGCAGTAGAGTGTATATCCGCTAGGCAATGGACTCAAGTCTGGTACCCTCCCATACTAAAAAAAATAACATTATAGAATATAAAATAAATAAAATTTAGAAATAAAATCATAAATCTATTATAAAAATAGAATTACAATTAACAATGAAATACAAGAATTATAGTTAATAAAAAAATATAAAACTAGAAGTAGAAAACTGAAGCAAGGAAATTAAAAACAGAGACAATAGTCCAGAAACGGAATGCTATCAATTAGAGGTATAAAGCTGCAGAAAATTTGTTAGCTTTAATATTAAAATAAAATAGAAACAATAATTAAAAGAAAATAAATCCGATGCTTGTAATTATACAATATTCTTAAAATAGATTCATCACCTATTCAGTTCCAATAGATTTGTCTAGTATTCGTTTCCAAGATATAATAGATACTGATTTACTTACTCAGTAACAACAAAAAAAAAAAATCATAGCAAACTTAACATGTAAGAAATCAACCACTGAAAAACAGTTTAAGAGGAAGAAAAGAATGTGCAAAAGTTCAAGTGTTAGTATAAGTGTGTTCGGTTATAACTCAAATCAGGTGCATCCTACCAGATTTGAATTTTGTCCCATTTTTTAGCTAACAATATGATGCTATTGTTATACATGTATGTGTGAAATTGTACATGAATTGAAAATTTGACAAAATATTCTATATTGGCCCTTGGTTTGAACGGAAAAAATATGCAACTAAAATTCATCAATAAATTGGATGATAATTCAGATAATAAAACCATTGAAGAAAATGAAGGCAAAAAATTAAGAGAAAAGGGAAGTAGGTTTTATTAATTGTTGGGTATTAGTTTTAGTAATTTTCATTCTTTGGAAAAAGAGTGTGTATGTGTGAATGGTTTTCCTAGCTATAACGAGGATCTATGGAGCGTGTGTATTTTTTTCAATATTAGTGAGGTTCTAGGAGATTGTGTGTTGTTGAATTTAATTTGCAATTTGAATGGTTTATTTTTCATTCATATTGAATTTGAATTATACTGGTAAGTATGGTTTGTACATTTGATAATTAGATTGTGTGTATGGATATCATTGTGATGAATTTTAAGGTGGGAACAAGTTGCTCAGCCAATTTGGATAAATATTGAATAAACCCAACGATTCAAAATTGATGTATTTAAAAAATAACTAGTGATGTTGAGTTTAATAATTATATTCAATAATTCCTCAAAAAAATAATCCTCAATATGCATAGATAATTACTCCATCTTTTTTTTAAAAAATAGTATTGACTACTTTATTTTTTCAAATTATAGTCAATTTTTAATAAATAATTAATTAATCTATTTATAAATATATTTTTAATTAATTATTATTATTATTTAATTTTATATTTTTATTAATTATTAATAATAATAAAAATTATTATAAAATTAATTACAATAATTATAATTTTTTAATTTTCACAAAGTAAAAAAAAAAAAAAAGACTTTGAGCATTAAAAGAAAAAAAAAAAGGACTTCATTGTTTTCACAATGATTTGCACGGTATTGCGAAATGGAAATTTACGCTCCTAATTAATTTGTTTACTTCTGGAACATCTACTCTATTAGAAAATTTTGCTTTCATTCTTTTTTTAGGGAATTTATATGAAGCTACAACAACTTCACAATAATTATTATTATTGATACGGATCTAATTAGAAAATAATAGGCTAAGAATTCACGAGCCATGAAATAATGGTACAAAAAGGCTAAAGAGATGTAAAACCCAAAGTTATTCCAATGACAGAACAATTAGAAATGGCCTCTGTCGAGTAACTCGATGAAGGTGCCTCCTATCGAAGACCCCGGTTATAGAATCAGTAGTATATTTCCTTATACATGAGTCTTATACTCATTAAAGGACAACAATACATACCAATCAGTTCGTGACAGGTGGCGCTCTCATATAATGACACATGTCTATCTTACGAATCTACCAAACACTATAAATACTTCCAGATGGCACAAATTTTAGAGTAACTTCAAAACTCTAATTTATTTTAAGGGCTAAACAAAGTCTAAGGCATTATTCAATCCAAATCTGACTTGGCCTTCAAAAGAACTTTGTCAGGCTTAAGGCCTAGTCTCTATGCTCACATTTGTTCATAGTGCGGGCAATTCAAGTTCATCAAGTCCAATCCAAGGCTAAGAGATAAGAAGTTAGGTTTAAAGTCTATCAAATTGGTGTCATCTGTAAGGATTCGATTGAAAAAAGTTTTTCCCAATATCAACACAACCATTTTTTCTCTCTCTCTCTTTGAGGATAGTCATACTAACTTTCCTTTCTTATTCAAAAGCGTGCACTATTAAAAACAAGATAATAGAAATAATGCCACTGACGCTTTTCCAAGCCACCCAACAGGAAACACCACCAACAAACACTTCATCCACCCTTGACCTAGCCTCATCTTCCCAAACCTTGGGCAACTTCATGAGGCAAGCACAGAGAAACACAACTTTTGATACACCTCCATCCAAGGCCTTAACCAGTGCGCCATTAGATATCTCATCTGCTTTGCAAAATGTTTTGGGCATACTAACCCCTTTACTACAACTCCTACATAATCAGAGCCTTATGTGGCAATGAGTGAATGAGAATATACTAGCTGGCTAAATAAGAACAACTAGAATATGATTTTTCTAGACCCTGGAGGGAGGAGATGGGGATAGACCACAAGCATCAGTGAGAAGACTGAGGTTTAAAATAGGAGTAATAAGAAGAAACAATTAAGATCTGAAGGAAAAAAAAGGTGAAGGAGATGGAAGGAGACGAAGGAACGAAAATGTGCAAGTCAATGAAGGAGATGAGGGAAGTTCTGAAGATTAAAGTGAGTCTAGGCCTGAAAGGGTAGAGGAACGAGGGAGAGCAAATCTCTGTAGGAGAGAGCATAGTAGAAGAAGGACTTCTCATAGATCTAGGTCTCGAAGGAGGAAAGACGGAGAACATGAGGCCTCAATTTATGATCCCTAGAATGTGAGAGAGATGGTGAAGCAATGTATGGAAGAATTTGGGGGGAAAGAAGTAGTTTGGAGATAGAGACTTTAGCAATCAAGCTGAAATACCCCTTCATCAGAAGGGTAGCAGAGTACTAGATGCCTAATAAATTCAAGGCCCCTAATATCACTAAGTACACCAGGTCTATGGACCCAAAAGCCCTTGTTTTTAACTATAAGCATGAAGTGGTATTACAAATTGGGGATGATGAAGAACTTTGCAAGGCTTTCAGAAGGTCATTAGATGGGCGACAACCAAGTGGTATGACAGCCTGAAAGAGGGGAGTATCTAGAGCTTCCAACATTTAGCAGAAAGTTTCATGAATAAGTTTGTGGTGAGCATTCCATTAAGATGCCAACACAAGCCCTAAAGCATATAAAGTAAGGCCAAGATGAGTTGCTGAGAGATTTCTTAGCCCGATTCAATATTGAAGCCTTGAAAGTCACCCGGCTAGACCAGGCAAGGGCTGTTGAAGCTTTACAGAAGTGTACTACACACTAACTTTTTCAAGAAATTTTCCAAAAATCCACGTAATAGCCTTGAAGAGGCAATGACGTTCGCTCAAAAGTATATCAAGTAAGATGTCGCCTTTCGAGTAAGCCAATTCACTCAGAAGAGGAGGGGTGAAGAAGAAGAGAAGTGTAAGAAGTGCAAGAAGAAGGATACAGGAGGATTAAGCGGGTCCTGAAATGTAGTATCTCAGCCAAAGGAGAAGGAGAATGAGGCGTCTAACATGAAAACCTTTGACGTAACCAAGTTCACTCTCTTAATGCAAGATCTAAAGTAGTCTTCGGGACCAAGCCATATGGCAGAGGCCGAAACCAATGAGGAGAGATCTATACAAGAGGGATAGGTCAAAGTTCTGTAAGTTTCAAAATATCCATGACCATACCACGAATATTTTTAGAAACCTGATGGAAGAGAAAGAGAGGTTGATCAAGCAAGGCTACTTGAATGGATTTGTTAAAGACCAAAGAGAGCTTAAACTGCCGATAGTGAAGGATGGAATGGCAGAAGACATTACATGTCTCACTAGGGCCTCAAGAGGAGGTTGTAAGTAACAATAAGGGAAAAGCTATATCCTAGAGCAATGAGACATCTGAGTAAGTGTTCTACAATGACTAGAAGTAGTCTGCCAAAGAAGATGGGATGGCGATGCCAAGAAGAGTCGACCCGATTGTCATTAAGGCAATTATATCCAACTATAATATGCAAATAATCTTAATGGATAATAGGAGTTTAAATAACCTATTGTCCTACGAGGCTTATCTGAAGATGGCTATAAAGGAATATGAGTTGAAAGAGCTCAAAAATCAGGTAAAGACACCGGATAAGATTGAGATACCATGTGCAAGATACATCAAATTGCCTTTCACTATAGGCATGGCCCTAAAATGTGTGACATTTATGACACTCTTCCTTATGGTAAAGATACTGATGGCTTACAATGTTCTGATGGGCTAACTATTACTTCATGACCTAGATACAGACACTAATGTTTGAACAGGCACAGTGAAGGTTCCTTTACCATATGGGACAGAACTTTATGTGTATAGCACTCATAAGCAAGAACCTAAGGTACAGTTCACTCGGAAGAGGAAGAGTATAGTGTGCATCTAGACTGAAGAGGTATGCATGATGGAAGGGGAGGTAAAGGTGAGAAAGCTAGAACCATTTTCGGTAGATGAGGAGAAACCGAAAAGATATCCAAAAATCAGTATGGAAATGGTAGAAAAAGTTTAAGTAAAGGGGTTCTTAGTAAGCCACAAGAAGACATTTGCATGGGATTCCTTGGAAATTTTAAGAATCGATCCTGAAGTAATCACCCATAAGCTGAATGTAGACCCATCCTTTAATCTAGTCAAATAGAAGAAGAGATGCTTTAGGAAAAAGAGGAAGGCAGTGATTGACAAAGAGATATACATGCTGATGGAAGCAACGTTCATCAGAGAGGTTTAGTATTCAAAGTGGCTGACAAATGTTGTGTTGATGAAGAATGCAAAAGGGAGCTATTGAATATCTGTATATTTCACTGAGCTTAATAAGGCATACCCAAAAGCCTCATATCCACTCTCTGATTGATAAGATGGTGCATTCAATAGCAGGATAAAAGTACATCTTCTCCCTAAATGCCTAACATAGCTACCACCAGATCAAGATCGATCCCAAAAATGAATAAAAGACTGCCTTTATCATAAGAAAGGGCACCTACTACTATATGTTCGTGCCTTTAAGACTGAAGAATGCAGGTGCTGCCTGTCAGAGGTTGGTCAGCTAGATATTCAAAGACCAATTGGGAAGGAATCTGGAGGTATATGTCAATGATATGATAGTGAAGAGCAGAAGCTTTGAAAAGCATATTAAGGATTTGGGTGAGATTTCAAGGTGATGAACCAGAATGGGATAAAGTTGCATCTAGAGAAGTGTTCCTTTTTTGTCCAGGGGCAAGTTCCCCAACTATCAAGAGAATGAGAAGGGGATAAAACCAAACCTGTATAAAATACAAGTTATCCTGGAAATGCTAACTCCAAAAAATTTGAAAGAAGTGCCGAAGTTGACAGGGAGAATAGTGGCCATCAATACATTCATGTCGAAGACGGTAGAGAAATATCCGCCATTCTTTAGAAAGCTAAGAAAGAATGCAGTCTTTGAGTGGACCAAGGATTTTCAGAAGGCCTTTGAAGAGTTGAAAGCTTACCTAAGCTTAAAGTAGGTATTGAGCAGGCAATTACCAGGGGAAGACATGTTCATCTACCTTTCGGCATCCCCATATACAATTGGTGCAATACTAATCAGAGAGAAAGCGGGGGTCCAAATGCCAAAATACTACTTCAGTAAAGTCTTACAAGGGGCTAAAATCAACTATTCTCTCATTGAAAAATTAGCTTACTTTTTCCTCTTGTCATACAAGAAGTTCAAAGTCTATCCAAGCCTACCAAGGAATAAAAGTGATAGACAAGCCTTTGTAAAAAAACTCTGTATAAGCCAGAAACTCAAGAAGATTTCTATGTTGGTCCATAGAGCTTGGACAATACAACCTACAATACCATCCTCAAGCAGCCATTAAAGCTCAATCATTAGTAGATTTCATTTTAGAGTACCATTCTTGGAAGAAAATGAAGCACAAAGCTTAGAGTAGAGAAATAAAGGAGAGATAGACTTAGCAACCATATGGGAACTCTATTTAATGGATCATGTGCATAGAATACCAATAGGATCAGAATTGCCTTTAGAAGTGGTACTGAGGTTCTCTTAGAGTATGCCCTGAAGTTGAACTTCCAGACTGGAAGCAACACGATAGAGTATGAAGCCTTAGTACAAGGGCTTAAGTTGGCCAATTTTCTGATGATAGAGAAGTGTGCATCTGCAGTGACTCATAACTTTTATTGGGTTATGTAGATGGATTGTTTGCAAAAAGAAAGGATTAGATGGGAAAATACTTGGAAATAGTCAGATAGCAGATCCAGAGGCTGGAGGAAAAAGGGGTGAGAGTGGAATATAGAAAGGTCATAAGGCTCTAAAATTACTGAGTGGATAGTTTTAGAAAGTTAGCAGTAAAAAATCCCTCAAGGTACCTAGATAGAGTCTTCATGGGCTTTCTCATAGCATTGAGAATTGATGAAAGTGACGAGGTCTTGGAAATTAAAGCCAAAGAGCCATGTTGGATAGATCCAATCAAACCTATTTGGAGAAGGGTGAACTACCTAGACCAGAAAGAAGCAAAAAAATGTGAAGTGGCAGTAGTGCCTACTTTTCCCTCCATCACAACACTCTATAAAAGAGGGCATATTAGCTTACCTGGCTCAAATGTTTTAGGCCAAGTGAGGCGGATTATATCCTCTGAATGACCCTTAAGGGATCGATCGGAATACACAAAGGTGGAAAAGAACTAGCAACTAAGGCAATTTGACAAGGGTACTACTGGTTGATTATGAAAGCAGATGAAAGAGCCTTAGTGAAGACATGCCCTTCATGCTAGAAATGTGCAAACTTGGTGAAGGCCCTAGGGACTGAACAAGTCCCCATCTACAGCTCTTGGCCCTTTACTAAGTAGAAAATCGACATTGTTGATCCCTTCCCAATGGCCTTATGGCAGAAGAAGTTCTTAGTGGTAGCGTTTGAATATTTCACGAAATGGGTTGAAGCTGAACCATTGGCAACCATTACTACAAATAACATAATCAAGTTTATATGGAAGAGAATCATCTATAGATTTAGAATCCCATACCAACTCATAAATGATAATAGAAATCAATTGGACAATACAAAGATAAGGGACTTCTATGAAGGGCTAAACATCAAGCAACACTTCTCCTCTGTTGCCCACCCTCAGACAAATGGGCACATAGAGGTGACAAACAAAATCATCCTCAGAGAAATCAAGCAGAGGCTATGGAAAAGATTTAGTTGAAGAACTCCACCATGTGTTATGAGCCTACAAAACTCCTCCTAAAGAGCCCATAGGAGAGACTCCCTTTACATTGACCTTTAATACTAAAGTTGTAATTCATGTTGATATCAACTTACCTGGTGGAAGAGGCTTTTATTGCAATGAGGAAGAAAATAATAAGCTACAAAGGATTGCTTTAAACTTGCTAAAAGAGCTAAGGGAGGAAATATTCATTCGAACAGTAGCATACAAAACTAGGGCAACCAATTATTTCAACAAGAAGGTCAAGGTCAGAAAGTTTGATGTTAGAAGCCTAGTCGTGAGAATCCTCAAAGCTACTGATAGAAGAGAAGGAGTGGGAAAATTGGCTTCAATATGGGAAGGCCGCTTCAGAGTCCAACAAGTGTAGGACCTAGCATTTACAAGCTCCAAACTCAAGAAGGCATAGATTTACCACATAAATAGAATGTACAACACTTAAATATGTACTACCAATGAAATGAAATCAATGAAAAAAAATTTCCTTCTGAGTTAAATTTATGTGTATTTCAATTTTAATAATGACCTACTTGGTAAGTGAAAATCCTTCTAATGAAGGAAAACATGTTCTTGATGAAGAATGAACCTTTTCCACGATGAAATAATCCCCCCCAAGAGAAAATAAGACCAAAAGACCTGCTTAACAAGCAAAAGTCTTTCCAAGGGTGGCATAAAAGTTCATGATGAAGAACTAAATGAACCTTCGCCAAGGCAAAGCAATCCCAAAGGGGAACCAGAAGACTAAATTTCTTACCAAGGTGAGAATGATCTCTAAGAAAAGAGTGAGCTCTTAACAATAGAATGAATGAAGCATTTGAAAAGAAAAGGACCTCCAGAAGGGAAGAGAAATTCTGCAAAGGAAAAACCTCATTCTCAAAGGAGAAATGCATGAAGGTACCAATAATAAAAGCCTTTGAAGGTATAAGGAATCAAGATAAAAGATAAAGTTCTTGACTAAGGAAACCTTACACGAAGGCATGATTCCTCCTTAAGGTAACAAGCCTTCAAAGGAATCTGAGACAGCTTTGCCAAGAAACTCAACTAAGGGAAGGGAAAAATGCTATGACAAATGCCTTATGAGAAAATCAATTAAGACAAAATAATAAACTTACAAAGTATAAAAATGGAACCCGAAGATATAAAAGTCATATTAAAAATTCTTGTATTTCATTTCAATATAAATTATTATAAAATTTCAAGTACAAAATTGGAATGAAATTACAAGGAAAAATAAATACAAGGCTAGTGTCATTGTCGAGGGTCCTTTGCATCTAAAGATGGCAATTTTTCCCAGACTTGTCCCAACCCGACCTGAACGGGACAGATTTTTTAATGATTTATCGGATAACGGGGCAGGTTACGAATTAACCCAATATAAAAAAAATACCAAGGTGGGTCGGGG
>CAOJBK012753562.1:0-17398 GCA_948294925.1 Codiaeum variegatum | reverse complement strand
ATCAATTAATAAATGTCACCCATATTTAGTGCAAGTAAAGTGAGCTCCCACTAATCTTGTTGCACAGTAGAGTGAGCTCCCATTAACCTTCTTGTACACTTAGATTCATCTATGTTCATAATTAAATCAAACTATTTGATTACTTGATAAAAATAACGAATCTAGTTCCTTGAAGTTTTCTTAAGACTAATAATAGATCTTTTGAGTTTGCACACTTTGGAACATTTTTTAGGTTCTAAACTTTAATATGGTTCCATTAAAATGGTTTCTTAATGTTTCCATCAATAAAAAGCGATATTGACATATGTATGTCAAATCTCATAATCATAGTGTATGGTAATTGCTATTGAAATTATGATGGATCTAAGAATAGCTTTGGAAAGTAGGTTGCCTAATGGCAAACCTTTTTCCCATTGCAAAAATCTTTCGCTATAAACTTTTCTTTGACCATTACCATATTTCCTTCTATCCTAATCTCTTACATGAAATTCCATTCATCCTATGGGTATGATACCCTAAGTTTATTTACAAGTTCATACACTTGGCTCGCATATATGAAATCCATTTAAATTTCATAGCTTTTACCATTTTGAAGAATCTATATCTCATATAATTTCCTTAATTTTAGCAAGATCAACATCTTGATCAACTTCTTCATGAATGAATAACTTTTGTACATTTACATGAAGAAATTTGTATCTCTCCGAAGGAAGAGATACTCTACTAACCCTTCAAGATTTTTAGTGGATACATTATCAATTGAAAATTTTATTCATAGAGTTGATCAATAAAATTTGACCATTTTGTTGGATCCCTTTGGATGACAACTCATCCTATATTATCCTCCTTTCTTTGCCATTTTCTTGAAGAAACATTTTCTTAAGAAAAAGACATCTTAGCTACAACACTTGTTTGCCTCTAGAAGATAATGATAAAATCCTAACCGCTTTTAGAATATCTAACAAACCTTTCTTTAATAGATTTCTCATCCGAGTGTCTTATTTCTTAGCTTTTAATATGAGCTAAACACCCCAATTCTTAACATACTTCAGACTTGTTATTGTACCATATCTCATATGGATTAATAGAAATAGATTAGGATGAAACTCCATGAAGGATGCAGGTAGCTAACTCTATTGCTAATCTCAATAAAGAAATTGGCAAACTTATATAGTTCATGGTTAACATACCATATCTCATAGGGTACGATATCTCTTTCTAAATTCCATTCTAAAGTATTTACTCTCTTGATATCATTAATGGTTTTAATACCTTTTTCCATTTATTTTTCAACTTTGTTTATGAATAATTTTGAACTTTTAAAATGATTCATGTCCATAGTTCATCAAATAAATATACTATAATCTTGAAAGATAATCTGTAAATGAGGTGAAATATAGATACCCTCCTTAATCTATTTCTCTAAATGGATCACATACATCTTATGTATGAATACAAAAATTCATTTATCTCTTCCACTTTTTCTAACAAAGGGTGATCTAGTCACTTTTGCCTTTGATATAAGATTCGCAAGTCAAAGTAGGTTCACTTCTTAAAGGGTTTAGGATCCCCATGTTCTCCAACCTTAGAATCTTTATCTTTAGCTAAATGACCTAGTCTAAGAGGCCAAATTAATTTTAAATTAAGATTAAATTTTAATCATGACATTAATATTACTTAAGCTTGGAGATGTTTTATTGTTCCATTATCTCATAGTAGAAACCATTAGGTATAACCCATGCCAATAACTCTATTATAATAATAAAGACATATCTCTTAAAATCTAAGTTCATAACTCATACTAGTCATTCTAGTTTAAAAAATAATGTTTTAATGGCATTAGGTGCATACAAATGTTTTTCAACAAAACATGATATCTCATATCAATAGGGTTAAATCCAATAACACTTATTCCATTAATTGGATTATCCTCCTTTTTCTCCAAACTTTTATTGTTTGCTTTTACATTTATAAGGTTTATGTAAGCAATGAATGAATTATATGGCATATTAGAAGTAGACTAATTGATGAATGTACCTTCTCAAGGTGCATTAATCTCTTGTTCTTGCTATTGTCCTTAAAGTATTTAAAATACATTTGACAGCGTACTTCTAATATCCAATGCAATGGAAACACTTTCCTTTGCTATGAGAAGCTTTCTTTGCAAATTATTTCATCCATACTTATCTAATAAGTTAGGATAAATTATGGGTTCTCTACAAATCCATCTCCCTTAATAGACATGATTTGTTCATGTTATCAAACTAATTACAAAAAATAATAATAAGATTATGTTATTTTATGTTAAACATAAATTCACTATCTTTATTTGGTCTTTAATCAAAGTAGCACTCCCACTAACTTGGTGAATCTTACACTTTCAAATAGGAAATGAAGATTCTATTAGGGTGAATCTCTAATGGGTGAAATCTTGTAAGTGAAAAACTCTTGTTCATCAATGCCTGCAAGCTACACATTATCTTTCTAGGGATTAATTCTTATAGGTGAACAACTAATGTTCATCACATCTAATGTGAGATTCAATCTATTTAGCTTCTAATGCTTCCAACCTCAGGTACACATTGCCATTCTTAGCCTGACATATTAGTTTAGACAATCCCATTAGACTAACAAGTATAAGGATTTGAACATTGTATGGCTCATGTATTCATTGTTGTTCTGGATATACAATGTATCATATACTTATAACATCTCATGCTATACAATGATTTCATAGAAATACTTTCCAAGAAATATTGCACCAATGGAGAGCCATGACTTAATATTTAACTTTGGAATATTGCTTAGGCCTTATTCATTTTAGGTCTCACTTTTCACATTGTCCATTTTACATACATCTCATTCATCATATATATCTCATATATAAATAAAATGGGCAACAATACATAGGTATGATCATGGACTTGAGACTCAATTCCAAGCCATAAAGAATGAATAAGGCTTTTAGGTCATCAAATTACAAACATTCAAAGCTTACACTAATCTTCATTATCCCATTAGGCATCTTCATGGGTTGAACCTTATTTTGCTCTTGCATCTCCACATCTCATGTGTACATTATTATCCTTAGCATACCAAGGTGAGATTACAAAGAAAAGATAACTCACAAGCTTAATGAATTTGATAATATCCTAAACTAATAATTAACTCTTAATTACAAATCCTTACATATAATAAAAGAATATTACATGCCCACACAGTCCATTTATTATGGTGTAAGTCTATGATCAACCATTCATGCCAAACCAACATAATACAACAATATATAACTCTTATATATTGAGAATGCGTTGAAAATAGCCACTCCCACTTATTGAGCTAGAATACATTCATATAGTCCCTATCCATATGGCCATATGGACAAGTCCATACGGGCGTATGGAAGATCTCTATACGACCGTATGATAGTACAGAAAGGTTGGGAATTACTCTGTCAATAGCATACGGTCGAAAGAAGGAACCCCTTACGCCCGTATGCAAGACAAAAACATTAGTTTTGCATAATAAATTGGGTGACTCCAATACCACTTGAAGGAAAGGTCATGAGTTGTGTAGCGAAGCAAAGAAGAATGCAGAGGTGCTAGGAAAGGCTCTGGCATTTCGAATTTAAAAACATTTAAAAAACTTGTTTTTGTTAAAACACTTTTTAACAAAAAGGGTTAGGCAATTTTCAAAACTCTTAGAAATATTGCCCTAACTAAGAATTTGAATACATTAAAATTTTGTTAAAAACTTATTAACAAAGTAGGTTTAACCATTTTTCAAATTCTTTGAAGAATTTCTAAACCTAGGTTTAAGACCATAACCTAATAAAAGATATTTTCACCAATTACGTGCGAAATAAAATATGAAAAAAGAAATTTTAAGAGCATCAAATACCTCTCACCCACCTTCGTTAAGATCTCTAAATGTCAAGCCTTTAGTGTGAAACACACCAAGCATAACCAAGGCAAGACCTCCCCATGAATAGATGATTTTGCTTGAACCTCCTCTCTAGGTTGCCCAATTTTGGTTAAAGCTTCTTCTTCAATCCTTTGAGATTATTTATGGTTTTTAGACTTTGTTTGATCACCATCATCAATACTTATTCATCTCAAGAATAAGATCATGAAATTAAACTCTTGGAGAACTATTCTTCAACCTCAATTTCATTATGCTTGATGTTGGTTGAGACAATCTCACTTCTAACTCTTAGAAGGAAATTTCTCCTTTTACCATTCTCGTTTCCATTAATTAATCTTGTTTATCTTAGAAATAAGATAATTATAAGAAGAAGAAGAACATTAAAAGAAATATTCTTTAACTTGTCCCAAATCATGCTTCATGGTAAACCATATTCTTTAACTCTTAGAAAAACTCTCTCACATCATTTTCATGGAAGATGATGAATAGTGCCAAAAAGATGATGCAGGTTGTGTCTTCCACTTTATTTTATATGCCCATACCTCTCACCATTCCCTTTCCTTAAATTAAGGAGGGAAGTAAGGAAAGTTGTTGACTTTTGATTAAAGTCAACTTTTGACTCTTAGTCAATTGTCCATAATACCCTTATATAATAAAGAATATTATATAAGCACCAAGTGGAAAATCTCTACACATCTTAATTATGTATTAAGTTAATCATCTCATGATTAAGCCTAATTATTATTATTTAATCCAAATTATTTCAATTTAGTCTCTTTTGTTTGTATCTCATACAAATAATGACTTAATTGAAATAAACTCTTTATGAATTAAATTTCAAGACATACTAGGGTCTTTGCAAATTTGATTATAAGTTTAATTCTATTATCATTAACAATTAATTAAATTCTTTAATTAATTATTAATATAATTTTGTATATTTGCTTTGGTGATTGCTTTATGGTGTGTAGCTTACTAGGTTCATGTTCTAATTAGCAATGGGATAAAGAAAACTCTTTTCTTTCTCTAAGCATGTAAACCCTTTATCACATTTAGCCCTATAAGTCGTAAGTGAATCCTAGCATTGCATATCACGACTACCCAATTAGAAATGAATGTTGATGATCATATCTTTGAAATTGCATGGACTTCTCAATCATAATTACCATGGACTTGAATCCCTTCATTATGGATTCTCAATCTTATTTAACATTATGGATTAGTCAAACCCTATATGCTAGATCAAATGACTTCTATCTAGTTTGAGTTCTCGATAAACCCAGTTCTTACTAGAAACTCTTTCTAGTGAACCTTATCTACCTTGGCCAGGGATTTGCATATCAAGAACAACCAGAAGTTACAGGATTCCTTTCTTATTTACCCAAGTTAATGAATCCTTTCTTGGAGATCTCTTATTCTAACATACAACTGATTATGGCCACCACATGCCATAAACCAATACTTGACTAGCATTGGTATGTAAGCAGTAACAAACCGGAGCCACCAATATGCCAGATAACATGTCACCTCAAGTCTAAGGATTATATACATAATCATGATCTAGATGATTTGATATTGACTAGTTAGTAAGGACCCATGTATCCATCATCTAATATCACTGTTCAACTCACTCATCCAATGAGTATGTTCACATGTTGTCACAACATCACATATCTGTAGCATGAGACTCACTACCTCCATACCAATAAGTATCTCATTGATGACAACATAGGTGATGGTCTTCCGAATTAATGATGTCCCTATCAATAATCCTTTGACCGTGAATAACATTTAAAGTATCTGACAAAGGGTAATCTGTCACTCATATTCTCAAACTCTTTGAGAATAGATTCCCTTATAGAATAATTAAGGGGATATATATATATATATATATTCGATATAAGGAACATTTTAGATCACGAACATATATATAAATATCCAATTGGGTTTTATATTTACATTCACATGATGTGTATTAGCTCTTGGGAATACACTGCTAACAGATGGCCTTAAGGAAACCAACCACAAAGGGAAGGATTATGTGTGCTTCGATTTCAAGTCTCACATCTTATGGGTTCGTTAGGTGCAAATTTTTTATTGTGGGTTGCCACTTAATGCTTTAGGATAATTAATTCATTTTCATGGTGACTAAGAAAAAAGTTCAATTATTCAACTCCATAAAATATGATTTCGCCCATGAAAGAGACACAAGTCTCAAACCAAAAAATGGATTTGTGGCCTCCCTATTGATACAAATTTTATTTCAGAAAAAAGAGTCAATTTTCTACATTTTTTTGCTATCAAAACATATGAATTTGGTTAAAAAGAATTTCATGTATGCATGAACGATTATAGTAATTTAATTATGATGCATGAACAAATATAGTATGAATAACATAATATAAATGTGGTAAAAATAAGAGAAGGCGCAAACTAAAGGAACTATAAAATAGGGGTCTCTCCTTAAGTCAAAATGGTATTGAGGGGAGCACATGTCCCTAAAGAAGCAAAATTGACTGAACAATAACAAGAAAAGTAACAATAGGAATCCCTCCTCTAGCCACAGGGCTTAGGAAGGGAACACCTTCCTCTTGGATCAAACAAATTATAGAAAGATGATAATATTTGCATAATGACAATAAAAATTAACCAAAATAAAATACACAAAAGGAAAAGAAAAATAAAGTAAGTTAATAAAATTAAAATAAAATGAAAATAGTTTTGGAGTTGAAGCATTTCATGACAAGGCTTATCAATGTATCTCTTTGAATGGGAATCAAAACCCATGTCATTCTCCCTTCTCGCAAAGGGTTGGGGGTTATTTAACGAAAGTGGTGGTTTAAGGTTCAGAAGCTAACCGTTTTTTAATTTACAAAAAAATTAACCGAATAGTTATTTAGTCAGATTGATTTTGATTTTGAAAAAATGATTATTTGATATAAAAATCTTGGTCTGATTCAGGATTATTAAAAAAAAAAATAAAATCAAAACATTACTATTTAGGATTTTACCTTTTGCTTGCAATGTTAAGAAACTGATGGTTCGGACGCTTTGATCAGGCCTGAATCAGTCTCCATAGTGTTTAGATGTAATTTTTAGTAAGAAATTTGGTAGACTATATCAGGAGGCTCTATTTATAGAGAAAATTCAGTTTGGCTCACAAGAAATGTTCATGCACACATAGGAGGCTTGGAGTGCACGTGAGGTACCCAACATACACGCATGTGAAGGGCTCAATGCACACGTGAGCCATGCATGGTCCAACTCGGTTTAACTTGGTTCAATTTTCTTCATTTTTTTTTTACTTTTTAAGGTTATTTCTGATTCAATTTGGCCCAGTTTGAGCATATGGACTTGTATTGATGGGGCAAATTCGATGATGCAAAAATAACACATACCACCACCACTTGTGAATATAGCCACTAAAGTCACAAACCAAACAACCACAAACATTCAGCCTCAATCATCCACTCTTACTAGCCTAGCATCATCATTGTAAGCCCTCTAAAGTATCATTGGGAAAACCCAATAACCCAGCACCTCAACTCTCACTACATAAGTCCTACAACCATTTATTCCATCTGAATTAGTGGGTGTTTTACAAGCTTTTATTATAACACTTGCTCCACTAATCCCTCTCTTATAAAACGTACTAGCTGTAAACCCATCAATTGAAGGAGGCAATAATGACCCACTTGGGATAGCTAGACATTTGAACTTTGGCACTCCCGCTGAAGGAGAAGGGGAAAAAGGTGTAACACAACCAGTAGATGTGAGAGGAGAATAAGGTTTATAATGGAAGTTACAAGAGTAGAGAATGGAAGAGGCAATGATGAGTAGAGGAATGTTAAAAGGGCTAGAGGAAATGATGGGAGATAAGGGGTATATGACATACCAAAAGCTAGTAAAGTTAGACATGACATGAGAAGAGATGATAGAAGGAGCGATTCCTATAGAGCCTCAGAGGAAAGGCATAGATATTCTCATAGATGTAGATCTTGGAGAGGGGATAAGGACTAGGAAGTGCCTAGCCAATATGGCTCTAGAGCTCATAGAGAAGGGGCTCTCAGAGAGGAAGTAAAAAGGTATGTAGCAGAGATAACAGTAGCTAAGCCTGCTCATAGGAGGGACCTCAAATTAGATATAAAGACTCCTTTTACCAATGGAATTGTAGAATTTCAAATACTAGAAAAACTCAAAGCTCCATATATGATGAAGTACGACGGGAGTCACAACCCCAAAGCCTATATGTTGGAATACAAACACCTGGTGTAGTTGTAAACCACTATAAAAGAGGCATTATACAAAGCCCTTCAAAGTACCTTAGAAGGAGCAGTAGTAAAATGGTATGACAGGTTACTAAAAAGAAGTATAGATTCATTTTGGAATATGGTGAACCTATTTTTTAAAAGTTTCTCATCTAATATCCTTATCAAAATTCCAATAAGGTACCTGAAGCGGGTGGAGTAGGGTCCATACGAGTCCTTAAGGGACTTCATCATATTAATAAGGAGAATCTAAAAGTGACTGACATCGATGAGCCAAAGGCGATCGAAGCCCTATAGAAATGCACCACACATCAAGACTACTTCAAAGCCTTAGCAAAAAATTACCCAAAAATGTTAGATGATGCCATGGCCCTAGCTGAGGAGTATATCAAGCATGATGACACATTCAGAGAAGCAGGTTTCATAAGAAGAGGATGTTAGATGAAGTTGCTCCTCTCAGAAGTGAACCTAAAAACTTATGTATTCAGAGGTGGAGGGCCTAGGATAAAGTAAAGTTATAAGCCTAAACATATAGAAATAGCTAGAAGGAAGAGGTTCGACCCTTCCAAGCTGACACCTCTGAATGCAATACCAGATGTAGTGTTTGCAGCTTTTCCAGATCAGCAGATTTGGAAAAATCCTAGGGTAGATCTTAGTGGTGCAAGTTCCACAATACCCAGGCCATATAACAAATAAATATAGGTTATTGTTGGAAAAGATCGAGAGGCTAATCAAGCAAGGTTATTTGCATAACTATGTGAGGAGAATTGACTAGGCTAGTCTAGCAAACCAACAAGTAGACATGCCTATAAATGATGGAATAATAAGGGATATACATTACCTGATATGAGTCTCCCATAAGTAAGAGGAAGAAAAAAGCTACAGCCCAAATAATCGAAGCTTTAGAGTTCGTATTCTATAAAGGTACCAAATAATTAGTTATAGGCGAAGTCAATGGATGCACCAAGAAGGCAGAAGCTATAATGATTATAGCGATAGTGGCTAATTATAGAGTCTAAAGAGTCTTTGTAGACATAAAGAGCTCAGTTAACTTGTTGTCTTAGGAGGAAATCATGCAAATGAGCATTGAGGAGTCGAAGATCAAGCCCTAAGACATGCTGGCTTGGACTCTTGATAAAGCTATTATACTAGTAGCACTGATAATCAAACTACCATTAACAGTGGGGATAACACTAAAATAAATGAGTATCATGGCATTCTTTGTCATTACAAGATTGACCATGTCTTATAATGTGTTATTGGAGAGACTGATGTTATGGAACTTGGACACTTTGGTAAGCATAAGGAGGTGTGGGCTGACAATATCCTTTCCTAATGATACAAACTTCTATATGTATGGGGATGCTATGCCAAAACCCAGCTTGTAATTCATCGAGTCGATTGAAACTAAAAAAGTTAACATGGTAGAGGAAGTACCTCAAAAGGTCAGGGGAAGGCACAAAGGGAGAGTCTATTTAGAAGCTAGAGGCCTTTGAAGTAGTAGGGGGAAGTCTGAACCCTTCAAATGAAAGTAGCTTTAGAAGATGACGAGAAGAGTCCAAGGAAAGAATTTTTGGCTAGCAGCATTTGGACCTTTACATGGTTATACTCAGACATGCCAATTATAAGTTCAGAGGTCATCACTCATAAGCTCAATGTTGACCCAATATTTAAGCCTATTAAGAAAAAAAGATGTGCTTTGGGAAAAAAAAAGATAACAGTCATTGATAAAGAGGTGGAAAAGCTAAGTAAGGCTGGGTTCATTAGGTAAGTAAGATACTCAGATTGTCTAGCAAATATGGAGCTAGTAAAAAGGCCAATGGAAAGTACAGGATGTGTGTGGACTTCACTGACCTAAACAAAACTTATCCCAAATATTCATACCTCCTATCAATGATTGAAAAGCTAGTAGACTCAATAGAAGGGTACAAATACATGTCCTTACTGGATACAAGAAGGGGTATCTCCAGATCCGAATAGATGAAGAAGATGAAGAGAATACAATCTTCATCACTGATAAGGGGATGTACTAGTTTGTCTCTATGCCATTTGGATTAAAGAATGTGAGTGCAACATACCAAAGGTTAGTCAATAGGGTATTCACGGATCAACTGAGTAGGAACCTTGAAGCCTACCCAGATGACATGGCAGTGAAAAGTATAAGGTTTCAAATATACATTAAATATTTAAGAGAAGTATTTGGGGTGATGAATTCATACATTATTAAACTAAATCTAGAAAAATATGCTTTCTTTATCCAAGGTGGGAAATTCCTGTGTTATCAGGTTAGTGAAAGAGGTATCAAACAAAATCCCGACAAAGTTAAAGCCATATTGGAGATGAGCTCTTCAAGGAATGTCAATTAGGTGGAGAAGTTGACAAGTATGCAAGAGGCTTTAAACAGATTCATGTCAAATTCTAGAGAGAAATACTTGCCATTTTTTAAGAAATTGAGGGAAAATGTATTTTTTGAGTGGACGAAAGATTGTCAGAAGGACATGGATGGCCTTAAGGCTTTCCAAGCTTCCAATCAAATCTTAAGTAGGCCCTTACCAAGGTAAGAGCTCCTAATTTACCTTTCTACCTCACCTTATATAGTCAAATTATTGCTAGTCAGGGAAGAAGGAGAGATCTAGAGGCAAATTTACTATTTCAATAAGGTGTTACAAGGAGTAGAGTTGAACTATGGTCCGATCGAGAAGTTAATATACTCTTTGGTGCTTTCTTATAGAAAATTCAAAGTTTACCTCAATGTATATAGGGAATTATTTTGATAACCATTGTAGAAAATCTTGCATAAGCTAAAGCTCTCAGACAGATTATTGTGTTCATTAGTAGAGTTGGGAGGATACAACCTACAATACAGGACTCTATTAGCCATAAAGGCTTAAGCCTTAGTTGATTTTATTTTAAAATGCACTTTTCCTCCAAACCAAGTCCTTAATGAAAGTAAATAAGGAGGGGTTTGAGGGAGGACCTTCGAAGAAGGTTATATAGGAAATCTATGTAGATGCAGCCAGTGGTAAAGGGGCAAGTGGTGTCGGAGTTGTGCTCAAAATTGAAGGGGAAGTTCTCCTAGAGTTTTCTTTGAAACTAGAATTCTATACCTCCAACAACACATTAGAATATAAAGCCCTTATATAAGGCCTTTCAATGGTGGAGCATTTTCATTTTTAGGTACTTTGTGTCTACAGTAACTTTCAGTTAATGATGGGACATGTAGAAAGGTTATATAGAGCTAGATATCCTGAAATGGTCAAGTACCTCTAAAGGGTAGATGAGCAACTTAAAAGAATGAAAGAAAAGGGGATTGAAATGGAGTTAAAAAAGATTCCTAAAGGATCTAACAATAGAGTTGACAGCCTCAGCAAACTGGCAGTGGCTCATCCAGCAGATTTGCCCGGAAAGGTGTTCATAAGAGTCTTGACCCAATCAAACACAGAGGAGTTTGAATGTATTATGGAAGCTAGTGATGAACCTAGTTAGATGGACCCTATGAAGGAGTATCTTAAAGATGGAAAGCTACCTAAAGACCCAAAGCTGGCAAAGAAAATTAGATGGCAAAGCTCTCACTTCACATTGCACTATGGAACATTATACAAGCGAGCCTTTTCCCTACCTTGGATCCGGTGCCTGACTCCAATTAAAGTTGAATATGTTTTAAAGGAGATTCGTGAAGGATCCTATAGGATTCATATAAGGGGAAATATGTTAGTAGCAAAGGAAATCAGATAAGGTTAATATTGGTCCACAATGAAAGAAGATGATATAAGGCTGGTAAGGAAATGTCAAGCATGGTAGAGGTTTGTCAATATAAACAGAGGGCCAGTAGCAGATCAAGCACCCATTTATGGTCCATGGCCTTTTGTTAAATGGAGAATGGACATAGTTGTGCGCTTTCTAGTGAGAACTGGCCAGAGAAAGTTCCTCCTAGTACTGTGAGGCCCCAACCATCGGGAACCACCAAGGGCGCGGCTCGGGCTTTTAGCCTGAGGAAACCAACTGCGTGGTGTCAGATTATGCATTGGCATCAGATGCTGAATCTCATGTAAGAACCCCATATGAGCCATTAGATGGATAGTGTGTGTGAGAGTCGCCACTTAATAGTTTGAAAAATATTTCATATTTCGGTGATTAGGAAATCAATTTCAATTTAACTCCATAAAAATGTTATTTTTGCCAATGGAAAAGACAATCCTCAAACTAAATGATGGATTCATTGGCTCGTGATTGATACAAAATTAATTTTTAGAAAAATGTTTATTTTCTAATAATTTTACCTCTAAAATCATGTGGATTTGGTTAAATTTTGGTTTCATATATGCACGGTAGTTATAAAAAGATGAATGAACCGTTATAGCATTTAGTAATGATGCATGAACAAAATATCAATATGAATGACATAATAAAAATGATAAAATTAAAGGAAAGTAGTAAATAAAAGTAATAAAATATGGATCTCTCCTCTAGCCAGATTAGTATTAGGCAGACTACACATCTCTAATAACGAATAAAAAATAAAATAGGATGAAAATTAAATACATACAAAAGACAATCATAAAGGGGATCCTTCCTCTAGCCATAAGGCATAGGAATGACACAAATTTCCCTTTAATAAGCATTAAACTAAAAATGCTAACAATAATAATAATAATAATAATAATAATAATAATAATAATAATAATAATAATAATAATAATAAAAGGAAACACAAAATAAGAAAAAAAGAACGAATTGGTCGATATGCTCCATTAATAAAAAAAAAATGTTAAGAAACAGATTGGACAAACTCCTCCATTGACAATTCATGCCCAAAAAGAGATACTTTGTTACCAATTGCAAATAATAATAAATTGGTACTGGTGAAAAATAAAATAAAACTAGACTTAAATTGAAAATAAAATAAATAAATAAAAAGGATAGTAAAAGAAAATAAACAAAATAAAAGAAAATAGAGTTGAAGCCTTGAATTGGCTTGTTGGCATATCCAATGGAATGAGAATCAAACCTCACGTTGTTCTAGGGTTAGGGGTTATTTGAAAAGTTGGTTGGTTGGTTGTTCAGAAGCTTATCATCTTCATTTTAAAAAAAATGTTAATCAGTAGGTTTTCAATCAATTATGATTTAGATTTTTTTTAAAAAAAAGTAATTTTCTGAATATGTGGATTACTTATGTCAGAGTATAGGGTTTTAAATAAAAAAATAAAAGGATAACAGAATTATATCTTTATTGTTCATTATTTCAAAATTGGAGGATTAAACGGTTTCAAAAAAACATAATGGATCTCCGTTATGTTCGGGAACAATCGTGAGAAAGTAATTCCGTAGAGGTTCGGGTTACGAGTATTTAAAATAGAATTTTAGCAAAATGTCTAAATCAAAAGTTGCTCTAATAATATGACTCAGAGATTCCTATTAAAAGAAAAATTGGACTTGGTAGGCAAGAAAATTCGATACATGTTCGAGGTCAGGCACACACGGTTGAGGCTTGGGTCATACGCCTAATAGCAGGAGCACACACTGGTAGTGAAGTGCACATGCCAAGCCATGAAGCACACATGCTAAGCTCTGGAGTGCACACACCAAGCCATGAAGTGCACATGCTAGGCTCTAGAGTGCACACGCAAGGCACGGAGTGCATGTGCCTACCATGTAGCGCGCATACAAGCTTTGGGATCCGTACACTTGTCGCGAAGTGTGCATGCTTGGCTCTGGGTCCCATGCAATTCTATGTCAGTCTGATTTGATTCAATTTTTCTATCCCTTTAGGATTGGTTTAGGTCTAATTTGAGCCCAGTTTAAGTCTATGAGATTGTATTAATGAGCTAGGTTTGCTAGTGTAAAAATAAGGAATTTTCCTAAAAAATATGTTCGAACATAAAGAATTTTTCATGAAAACCTTACAATTTGAAATTTTCATCCAAGGGTTGCCTCCAATGTAGTAAGAGGCACTACCCTAGTTGAGTGTCATGAGGCAACTGGTAATTCTAGAGGTGAAAATTTGAGGGTTCATAAGTAGCAACAGAGTATTTCACAAATCGGAGGCCTTACAACCATCATAGTCAATAACGTGATCAAGTTCCTATAAAGGAACATCATTTATAGGTATAGGGTACCTCACTAATTAGTCAGTAATAATGGGAAGTAATTTAACAATGCTAAGATGAGAGATTTCTGTGAAAGCCTCGACATCAAGCAACAAATCTCATCTATAGCCCATCCTTAAACAAATGGACAAACTAATGTCACCAACAGAAACATCTTACAAGTCTTGAATCAAAGGCTTGAAGGTTGTGGAAGAAACTAGACCAAAGAATTACACCATGTTCTATGGTCTTATAGAACAACTCTAAGGGAATTAATAAGTGACAGTCCCTTTAGTCTCACCTTTGACATAGAAGTTGTCTAGCTAGCAAACATCTAACTACCTAGTAGAAGAGTTCACTTTTGCAGTGATGAAAAGAACGAAGCTTCGAGGAGGATAGAACTGATTTGCTATAAGTTCTTATAGAAAAAGTGGCAATGCGAATGGAAACTTATAAAAATAAGGTTGCCAACTACTTTAATAGAAAGGTGCAGACTAGGAACTTTAAAGAATGAGACTTAGTAATATGACGCCTTGAAGCCACTAGGAAAAAATAGGGTACAGGTAAGCATGCACCAACTTAGGAAGGCCCATTCATTGATGTGCACCAACTATAACAGTCACAAGTACATGGAGTCATATCAAGTAGTAACTTGGTAAGACTGGTATCATTCTCCTAAGGGATGTCTAAAAGCCAAGTGACAACTCACTCTCCTCAACTATTGTTTAGCAATCAATTAATGGTGGTTTTTGAAGTAATTTTTTTTTACTCAAACTTTAAACAAAAACTTCACTATAATGCTAAAATTTAGAAAATAGTAAGCCCTAAGAGAAAATAACAATATGATGAAGGGTCTATCTAGATTTCAACTCACTTTAACTTGTTTTGCAATATTAAACAACAACTCAATGAAATTTCTCTCAATTACCAAATAATCATACAAAAAACATAGATAAAGTCCTTTTTCAAGTGTCAAAATCCCTAATTTCTAAGCGATGGTAAGGAATATCTTTTCAAATCCATTCAATTAGAAAAAGCATGAAAAATAAGGAATAAATAAAAATCCTAAGAGCTTGTGAATATATCTCTAGCAAACACAACAATCCTATGTGCCTATGAGTGTTCACGGTTCAATATTTTTATCTCTAGCAAAGAAAGAACAACAAAGCAATACAAGAAAACATGATTTTACAAGTAAAGCTCATAAATTTAAATCAAAGACACAAGTTGGTAAAAGAAATAACTTTCATTGATCAAATAAGTTGTTCAATCCATATAAACCAAATTAAAGCTTATCTAATCAAAATTGACAATGAATGGTTTAACTCATAATAACTAGAAAGAAATAAGAAAGTAAAGAAGAGAAAACTATGAAACCCATAAAGAATCTAGCTAAATCCTCTTCAATCCTTGATAATCTTGCTTAAACTTGGATGAAAATGGGGTCTCCATCTCTATTTTTTAATCCTTTAGTGTGCAATTTCTGAGTTCTTGCCTAGGCTTTGGTGAAGCCTTTACGGCTACAAAATCTAAGATGCACTCTTTTAGGGGTCAAAAAGCCTTAAATAATGACTTTCTTGGGTATCACACGGGTGCCCTCATAGCCTGTGAGGTCACTCGTGCGAGATTTCACGTCCAATTCTCATCACAAAGCTAAAATGGGTAGTAGCTTAAAAGGGCTACTCATGAGCACCCTCAAGGGCTGTGAGGCTCCCCATGAGCAGAGCCCTTTAGCTATTGCCTCCCCACTACTTTGGCTGGAAAATAGAAGATTCTTAAAGGATTCCTCATGGACACCTTTATAGGTTATGAGCTATCTCATGAGGAAGTTCTGAATTTCTTGCTTTGCTCCATTTATACTCTTTTGACTCAAATTTCACCCCAAAACCCTTTTAAATCATTACACAACTCCAAAATATTGGATGATTCCTAAAAGATCTAAAAAATACACTACAACAAGTGAATTAAATTCAAAATAACAAGGATAATGGCTAAGAACATAGGGAAAATCATATATATAAATTCCAATTATCTAACTCCTCTACACTTGGACTTTTTCTTGTCTTCAACCAAAACTCAATCATAGCAACACATGCTCAAATGCTATAGCAAAACTCAATCATAGCAACACATGCTCAAATGCTCCTTACTCCAAACTTGGAAAATAAGACAAGGGATATGTAATCACTCACAAAGGTATACGACTTTCACAATTCCTTGGTTCATTTGTTAAACTAAAAATAAAGCTATTGATTTTGAAATCCATGGAGGCACCATTCACACAACCTATCTCTAAGTAAGTCGAATCACAACATCGAGCATCTAGTTCCAATAATAGCACTACTTAAGTATGCAAGCTAGACATTTCCTTAGGAACCTAACTAAATTTCTTTAAAAAATAATTTTAAACCTTTTTAGGGCAACATAATCATACTTTTTCATTTTTAAAGGAATCCGACTTAACTAAACACGTCACCAGCCTTTTTACGTAAAGGTAAACGCTTTCTGGTGTCGACCCCCAATTACTCAACTAGTCACAGTATATTTCAGCCAGCTACTAGCAATATTCATGGTTTCACTCTTGATATTACTTTTTCCAATAAGAAACCAACAGAATAGTTATTGATTTTCAAAGTCTCTTTTCATTTTTCATAATGCACTAATTATGATTATTCTCATTTTATTTTCTAAGAAAATTAAACAAGGTTTAATGTACTAGTAATGCATTGCTAATCCTAATTCATGCCATTGAAGGAACCAAATGCTCAAAATTGATTAAACGCCCTAGAGCCTAGTTGTGTAAATTGTGCCAAGGTGGGTTGCTACGATTGACTATAATGTTTAATGTTTAACTAAAAATCAAGGCCTTTGTGAAAATTAACACCTGATTAAGTGATAAAATACTTGTCCAATTTTTAAGTTTAAAGAAAATTACATTTTTAACTTGTTCATGTTGTGTTTAAGTTCTATTGTTCATATTTCAAGCATTAATGCATCATTTATAAAATTAAACATTCATACCATACATCCAATCGTGCGCGGGCGCGCCCCCCCCGCGGCCCCCGCGCCGCACCCCGAGCCCGCCCGGAGGGGGGAAGAAAAAGAAAGCGAAGGGGGGGA
>CAOJBK012751246.1:0-10421 GCA_948294925.1 Codiaeum variegatum | reverse complement strand
CTTCAAGGAGTTTAAATTTTATGGAAGCTCAGGAAGTGACGTAAGGCTTATGCACCGGTCCAGCACTAGGGAACTGAGCGTTTCTAGGCTGTTCATGCTTTCTGGTACGCAATGAATTGGGTTTCTACTTAGGTTCAAGTACTCTAGGGAGCATAGGCAGCTAAGATCTCCTGGTATAGCATTATCTGATAAACAGCCGTCAGCAAGACTTAAGCTTACTAAAAAGTGAGGTGGAAAGGCTAATGAGAAAATGCTTGATTTCGGCCATCTTTTTTGTAATAGCCAAGACCAGGAGGTTGAATGCCACAATGACAAACTTCCTTTCACATCTTTACTGCTGGAGCTGGCTTGATTTATGGCAATCCTGTCTGCGTGCAGCACTTTCAACAACTGCAACTTTGCTCGCTCCTTGGGGAGCTCGAACAGATTTGAGCAGCAAGATACAATAAGTTCTTTGAGATATGTTAGCATGGAAATTTCTACAGGAAGTTTCTTGAGGCTTTTGCAGTCTTTTAAATTCAATATTATAAGCATCTCTAGGTGTCCGATGGATTCATCAATATCAGCTAAGTGTATACAATCTTTAAACACCAATTTCTCAAGATTAGCCAGTCCTCTGAAGTCAGGGGTTCTAACAAGGCCATGGGAATGGCTAAGATTAAGTATAGTCAACTCTGCAAGAAACTGCGAAAAAGTAGCAGTTAGTACTTAAATCTCTCTCTATCTCTCTCACACACACACAAAAAAAATAGAGAGACGGAGAGATTATTGCCTTACCCTGATGCCTGTCCAAAGATATTTTAGCTTGCTTTTGCGCATGTCAAGAGCAACCAGCTTGTCTAGGCAGAGATCAGCTGGTATGGAATTCGAAGGAAATCCACGCCAACACAACCACACTAAACTTCTAGGGAAGTTCTTATAGCCTTCACAAAGATCTACATAATTAAGGTTGAGCAATTTTAGTCTCACCATTTTCTCAAATGCTTTGGTAGAAAATGAACTTTTTGTAGTGCTTGTAGATTTGCATGGGAAGATGCTAAGCCGACGCCTTTTTGAATAATTTTCTTCATCCAGAAACATTGATTTATCACAAGAGCCATCGTCATCATCATCATCTTCGTTATCAGCATTTGTATTTTTCCTTGTGCGCTTGTCTTCTTTAGGCATTGGTAGGTTGAAGCTGAGTCCCCTGATTGATTCTGTACCCTGCAGTAATAGAACAGTATGATAAGCTTGCACAAACGCAAAGATGAATGGCAAGTATCTTTCTTACTGTATTTTGTTGCAATACAGTAGTTGCATCCTTAGGATCCCAAAGCCTGTTACGTTTTCCAGGATCATCGGTTGATTCCTGGCAAACAATTTCCCTTCCCATGTCTCTAAGTAATTGATACACCATCAATTTGTTTTCTTCACTTATAGTTATTAAACATCAATCAATTAGATTCTGAATACCAACTAACTTATAAAACTTGCAACCATTTAATACTCTAATAGCATAACCTATTTCCACTCTAGTGAAGAAACAAATTATATCAAGGAATAAACTTTTATCATGATCATCCTGAAGAGAATCGAAGCTGATTCGAAGAATCTGCTGAATTTCACTATCTGCAATTTTTTCCAACTTATGTAATGCACTTTCCCAGACTGATGTATTTTTCCCAGAGAGAGAAGCACCCAGAACTTGAAGAGCTAATGGAAGCCCACAACAATGATTTACTGCCTTGTCGGAATGTTTCTGGTAACCATCTTCAGGACGATCTAGGCCAAATGCATGCCAACTAAAAAGCCGAAGAGACTCTTTATTATCCAATTCTTGAACTTGAAATCCCATAACAAATCTTATTAAATGTTCCTTCCTTCTTGTTATAATAATTCTGCTTCCCAGATGAAACCATTCTTTCATTCCAATTATTGCACTGAATTGCTCAGCATCATCTACATCATCAAGAACGAGCAGAACTTTTTTATTGTACAAAGCATTTCTGATCCTTGTAACCCCTTCATCAACATTATATATTTTACTTGGTTTTCCCTTGACAAGAGCAGAAAGAAATCGTCTTTGCAGTTGAACTAGACCATCGGGTTGTTCTGACATTTCCCTCACATTTGCAAGAAAGCTTCTTGCTTCAAATTTGTTGAAGTTCTGATTATAAACCATTTTGGCAATTGTTGTTTTTCCAATACCACAGATGCCATAGATTGCAGCTACCTCAACATCATCAGATTCTTCTTTCAACCATTGATTAATTCGTGACACACGAGAATCCATTCCAACTAAATCAGGAGCTACATTGAGCACTGTTCTACTCAATTTGTTCTCTTCCTCTCTCACAATGTTCTGAATAAGCTGCGATTCATACCTGAAAATTAAAATAAATGAGGTTCAACTTTTATTCATATAGTCATGAAAGAGGCAACCTCAATCTCAAAAGCTAGCTATTAAGATTGCAGAATTCAACCGTATGTATGGTCATTCAATATTTTGTATGGGATTCATATACTTCAATTAAATACTAGTACATACCCGTCTTGTAAAACCATTCCTGAAAGATCTGCAGCTTTTCTTGGAGCTTATCTCCACTCTTCCACTTTTCTCATATCCTCTTTAAAGTTGTTCTCATGCTTAGCAAAAGCTTCACCATAGCTTCCACTCTGCTCTCTAACTTGAGTTGGATTCACATCATAAAAAACTGGGATCACAACATGACCAACAAGGCTTCTATGTTTCATGATCATCACAAGTTCATCTAAACACCATCTTGAAGAAGCATACTTTTGAAAGAATAATTACTGATAATTTTGACTCTTTTATTGCTCTTTGAATTTCATTTTCAATATTCTCTCCTCTTCTGATCTCATCGTCGTCTCGAAATGTATTGATCCTTGTTGAATCAGTGCATTGTAGAGATGATCAGTGAAGTTCTTGCGGGTATCTCCACCTCTGAAACTTAAGAACACATGGTAAGTACATGGAACTGTTGCAGCCATTTCAGAAACTAAACCTTTCAAGAAACGAATTAATGGGTAGAAAATGAAATGAAGATCATATAATTCAAATGTAATATTAGATTATTTGAATATTTCATTGTTCAATGAACTTTTCTTTTAGCTAGATAGTTGAAAATGAGCCAGACAGAACCCATGTTCATTGTTTTTTTTTTTTGAAAATAATTCTAGATTTTGTTGGTATTAGGCAAGTAGAGTTGACTATTGATTGAGCAGTAGTGGTACTATTTTCTGAGTCCAAACTGGATTGAAAATAAAAAAATAAAGTTTTTAAAAATTCGACATGACAAAAATTTAACCAATGTCACCGAAGATCGCAAAAAAAGAAATCTCAATAGGAAGTGTCTCTGTCTCCTGTGTCCAAAACAAATTGCAAAGTCTATTTTCAAGTTAAATCTTTAATTCTTTGGCCAAAAAAAAGTTTAATCTTTAATTATTTTAGTATTGTTTGATTGTTTAGTTTGTTCTTTTTCTTTTTTTGTTTAATAAAATGGAATTTAACTCTTAACTTTTATTTTAAAAAAAATTAAGGGATGTTGGGTGTTTGAAAAATTTGTTTCATGGGTTAACAACATGAACACAATCACAAGTTAATGTGAAGATTATTCTACCAGCAAAGAGTTAATGTATAATGTATATCTTGTAAAGTCTGTATAGTATGTGTTATAAAATGTACATCAGTAGCATAGAATAATACAAGTTGAGTTTCTGCTGAACATTGAGTTCATATGGTATATATATATATCAGAGCCACTGATTTCTTAACGCCTCAAAACACCTTTCTTGCTCAGAAGACCTGTTGGTCAGCATGTCTTCTTGTGTCCTCCAATCTTCATCTTCTTGAGACTTTGGAGACAATTGTGCTTTCCCTTTTGTATTTGAAGGAGTAGTTTCTGATTTTCTCTCAATTATTTGGTTAGGAGAAGACAATGCGGATTTTGCTTTTGATTCTTCTTGTGTATCTGAAAATGTAATGTATGAAGAATAGTTAAATTCATGATATGAGTTGGTTCAGCAAAATGATTTTATCCAATAAACCTGGATTATGTGTTCATGCATAGAGAGAACATGCAAGGAAATACCAAGAAATGAATTAAGCCATTTTGGATATAGAAGTTTAGCCAAAACAAGATATATACCTGCTGCAGAGCCAGCTCCAGTGCTGGCTTTAATGTCATGAGACCTTGCTGCTGGAAAGCCAGCTTGAATATGAGCTTCACCGTCCACCATGTCTTGTTGTGTCCTCCAATCTTTATCTCCTTAAGACTTTGGGATTGATTGTTCTTTCCCTTTCACATTTGGAGAAGTAGTTTCTGATTTTCTCTTAATTATTTTGTTAGTAGGAGAAGACAGTGCTTTTGTTGTTTTTTCAGTATTCGAAGAAGCAATGTATAAAGGGAGGAAAAATTGATGAGATGGGTTTGCTTTAGCAGAATGAATTTATCCAATAAACCTGGATTATGTGGCTAATGCATACAGAGAACATGCAAGGAAATACCAAGACATGAATTAAGCCATTTTGGATATACAAATTAAGCCAAAACAAGATATATAGCTGCTGCAGATCTAGCTCCTGTGCTGGCTTCAACACCAGCTTGAAAGTCAAGAGACTTTGCTGCAGCAGAGTCAGCTTCAAAGTCAAGAGGCTTCGCTGCTGCATCTTCAATGAAAGCTTTAATGTTTAGATGCAGCAGCGAAGTAGAGGATCAGGAAAGATTATGAATTCATAACATGATATGATATTGATTTGGAAAGAAGAAGATCAAGAAAAGTATTACCTTGAAATTTAGGAAGGAAAACTTCTTTAACAACTAGTTCCTTCCAGATTAACTTATTCCACCAGTTTTTACTTCCTTTGATGTCCCTTAACTTCTTGGCACTATGTAACTGAAATGGGAGCCTTTTCAATTTTGGGCAGCCGTGAACAAAAATATGCTCAAGGACCGGAAGCTGCAAGTCTTGATCACAAATGTGTTGTAAAATAGGTAGATTTTCCAAATGTAATCACTTTAGATTCAAAAATATCCCAAGACGTTCATCAATTTCTTTGATTTCTTCATTATCAAAACTGCTTATAATTTCAAGCAGCGACTTGCAACTGCACAGTTCAAGAATTTCAAGTCTCGGAGCGAAAATGAGCCATCTTAAATCTTCTATTATGGAACATCCCCGAATTTTCAGACTCGAGATGTTTAGAACATAATACTGGGTTTCTTCACTTTCAAATCTTAGATTTTCACAATCATCTACAACAAGCTCCTCAAGATGCACCATTTTGGATAAGACCGAAACTGGAACACGTTTAATGCATTCCAACTCCTTTAGCAAGCTTGCATTATCAAAGATTTCATTGCCTAACTTGCTGAATACTTCCAATGATGAAACACATGATATGGATCCCTCGCTTATAACTCGAAACTTTTCAGTATAATCAAGAAGTAAAATCTTTAGCTTTACCCAGTTGGCTCCAACAGGCAATTCCGTAATGCTTGTAAAAGAAAGATTAAGATAGTGCATGTTAAGCCGCAAACCAATGCTACTAGGTAACCAGTCTAACATTTTGTTTCCTGACAAGTCCAAAACCCCCAATGCATTCATATAACCTAACTCTGTAGGAAATGCAGTTAAGTTGGTGTTTCTGATAGGCAAAGTCTTAAGTTGGGGACTAGAATTCACAGTCTCAGACATTTGTTTCGGACCATAAATCGATATTCTCACAGCCTCACTCCATTTCTCAGACATTTGTTCTTGAACTAAATATTTATTCTCCTTTTTACCATATTCACGAGCTACCCACAAGCCAAAAGCTCAAATCACTCTATACATCGAAACAGAATGATTCGATTCATCACCCTCCAATAGGCATGATACCTTTAATCTGTTCACAATATAATCACCATATTTCTCACTAGATGTATCCAAAATGCTCTCTCCAATCCATAGCTTAATAAGTTCATCTTTTCTAATATTAAACAACTATATACAAAACATTCTTGAAGAATATTATCCTCTAAACTTTCAAAACTTGGTTGAATAATGTGAAATATTCGATCCATACCTGGTAGACTTGTTGGGTAAGTTTGCAATTTGCTCATTGCATGCTCCCACACCTTGTAATTTTCCCTTCTAGTCATTGCTTGCCCAACAGCAACAATGGCAAGTGGCAAACCTCTGCAAAATTCTGCATTAATAGCACTGTCAGCAAGATTTTCCATCACACCAGCCTTTATTTTGAACAATTTCAATGCTTCTTCTTGTGGCAAACATTTCAATTTCAGTTTTATCTGAGCTTTCATCTCATCACACACATGCTCTGATCTAGTTGTGAATACCATTTTGGATCCATTTTCACTAGACAAAGAAACTCCAATTTTTGAAAAATCCAATCTTTCTCATAAATCATCTAATAACAAAATGAACTTTCTAATTTCTCTTTTCTTTGAATTTTTCTGTCTTTTTGAGAATCGAGATTTCTAGAGAATGGTGACTCATCACACTAGTAAATGTCATCTCTTTCACAATTCTAAGGAGTATGAGGTTCTAAATCCATTATGTAAACCTTTTGGTGTACTGAAAGTAGAGTATGGTAACTAGACAGCATAATGTATGCGAGTCATAAATAGGACTAATTTAAAATTTTTTGTCAATAACATTTCGAATTTTTTTTCTTTTCAAAATAGAATCTCATTCGAAATTTAAAAATCGAGATTGTTCCTTCTCCATTACACAAACATATTTGAAATATGTTTCTTCACCATTTCACAAAAATATGTAAAATGTTCCTCCACCATTTCACAAGGAAATTTCGAATATGTCCCTTCACCATTTCACAAACAAATTTGAAATGAGTTTAGCATATTGCAGCAGAACTGGGTGAGAAAATGAATTCAAATGAGTAAAAATTGTCCATATAAAGATTTCTCATTCAACACAGCAATCTTCCATAATGAAGATGATTAAGCTTCGCATTACAAAGAATACAAACACTATTTTCGCTTATTATTATTATTATTAGAGATATTCACTTACTGGAAAGGTGAGCTTGAATTAGCCTGAACCTGTAATTAGGCCAGCAGAGTGTTGGGCAACAATCCAACAACTCGAAGCAGATGATGAGTACGTAGTGACAAATGTGTGCCATTTTGGACCAGGAATTTTCTCAACAACTTCATCAAATTTACCATCATCTAAAAGTTCTTTCACACACTTAAGTTTGTTGCTCACTCTGATTCCCACTCTGTTACAAGAACAATTGTTATAGGGACAGTTACATCTCATACATTTGTGTTGAATTTCTTCTTCAATTTGAAACATGTCTACACTAAAAAACCAATCGTTAACTTGGTACATCTTCTTCATTCCACGATTGTTTTCTAATTCTCTTCTGATCCTTGACTGTATGTCTTCTATTAAATCAAACAGTCGAATAATTTCATTTTTCAATGAACTCAGATTGTCTTCCAATTCGCAAAAGTAATCTGATCGGCTGCAAATAAAATTCGAGCTCAGCTTTATGGCGTCCCAAGTCAAAGGGACAGCTGCGGCTTCGGCCATGGGTTGAACCTAGTTGCAAAGCATTGAAGGAAAAAGGATATGTGGATTTGGTTTTGGTTTTTAGAGAACAAAATTAACGAATGTTTTAAGGAAAGAGCGAGGATTTAATTTTCATGGAAAGAGAGCGAATTTGCTTTCTAGGTTCGGGTTTTTTTACGGGTGGTTTGGATTGACTGATTTTGAAATCTTGAGAAAGTTCACTATCTTTGGAATGTGAAATTTAAAAAACGTTAATATAAAAATAAAAATATATGAATTTGTACTATATATTTATAAATAACATAAAATTATATAAATAAAAAAAATAAGAGAGTTATATTTTCACATTGAATGAGAGATTTTAATTTCTATAAAAATAAAATAATGTGAAATTCATCAATAGTTTAAAATCTATGAATTATGCATTCTAAAAAAGAAAATAAATTTAAAACAATCCATTAAGTGTTTAAATTCTTTCAAATTAAACACCTCACTTAATAGAATTTCAAACCCAAGTTTTTTTTTTCAAACAAATGTTTCAGCCCAAGTTCTTCGATCATGTAGCCGAAGAAAATGCACAAATATAAGAGAAAATTAGAAAAATATTTTAAAAAAGGAAATTAGTTACAAAAATATAATTATTGAATTTTTTTTATAAAAATATCACATTTAAAAAATTTTTATTATAAAAATATGTTATATATTCAAAGTATACATGAAATATATATACATATTTTATATATGTCACATATATTCGTATATACATTACATATATTTTATGTATATTTTAAATATATATTTATTTTTGTAATAAAATTTTTTTAAAATGATATTTTTATAAAAAAAATTCAATGATTATATTTTTATAATTAAAATAAAAAAATAAAATATAAAATATAATTTTCTCAAAATAAAATTCAGTGGTTAAACTCTTCTAAGGAAATAGAAATGGTATCAAGTGATTATAATTTTCATGTTTGTTTAAAAAAATATTTAGGAATTCGATCACTCATCTTTCAACTCAAGAAATCAAATCTTATTAACTTGAGAATCAAGATTAATATTTTATTTACTAATTGATGAGTGTAAGATTAAATTAATGAAGATGGATATTTAGTGCTAGATTTCAATGGATCTCTCTTAGGTTTGCAATAACAATACTATATCAAGAGGGTGAGGCATATTTCTTAGCAAAGGATCTCTAACACTCAAGTTAATTACTTGACTCTAACGGAGCATTAAAGCTTACTTGAGAGCTAGAGAGAAGCGGTTGAATGAAAACTTATGACTAAATGTTGAAAATAAAATTAAGAATACTTGCAAAGTTGAGGGGCCTTACATACTTGCAAACTTATAATTAAGCATATTATTTATAAACTACATTTATCATGAGTAGCAGGGAACGTCTTGTTCTTGGAGTGACAAATGTCCCACCAATTAGATTTTTTTTTTAATTGGCAAATTTTGATTTATCAGAATTCTTTTTCTTCTTCTTTTTTTTTTTTTTTAATATCTTAGAATTCATTTTGAAACGTTTTATTTAGAAATTTAATTATCGTATTTAGTATAATTAGCTGTATCCAAATGCTGATTTGTCAGACATTTGCGTTATCATGGACCCCACTAAAAGAAACATACCATTAGAAGAGTCAAAACCCTAATAATTTTACCTGCTCCTCGTCTGACCTGCTTATATCCCCCAGTGAGTAAAACCCTCCCTATTTCTCAGTGTCTCTGTCATCATTTTGTGAAAGATTACTTCGCTGACCAAATTCATAGATATGAGTAGCAGCAGTGCTGTGAATTTGGAGTGGATTTTGTGCTCCATGGCCCATTCTGTGGTGGTGGAGACTGCTAAAAAATCTCTGCTTTCTCTCATCTTTATGGTACATTGCCCTGTCTTTAATTTTTATTTTCTAATCTCTGTCTTTTTATATCTTCTAGGAGTAGTTCTTTTATTTGATTTTAGAGACGTTTCCTTTGATGTGTTGTTCTCTATTTTTGAAAATAAGGATTTATTTTTAATTTCCTGTTCTTTATTCTTTATGGAGAAGAATTTTGTAATGTCTCAATTGCTTGTTTGAGTTTACAGAATAAGGAATTTTAGGGTTAGGAGGGATTTCTTTGTGTTGCTATTTGGATTAAATGCTACTATACTTATTGGGAGATTTATGATCTCTGTTATTTATTAAAGAATAATGGAGTACAATTCTTCTAGGTTTTGGTTTTTGGCTTCAGTGAACTGCTTGTTGTAATTGTATTTTGTTTATTATTGGAATTATTGGGTGTTTCTCTATTTCCCTTTATTATTTGTTCTTTCGAGACAAATTTATTTGTTTGATTACTGTTTGTTTTGCTAAATTATTTGGCTGGGTAGAAGTTGTAGGAATAGATCAGAATATGTTTTCCCCTTTAGTTTTAAAATAAGACATGATAAATCAAAAAGCTAGATCCGCTCTTTCGCTGTGGTTTTGTAGCAACCTTTATCATTTGGCTGTGAAACATGTTACTACTGATTTGTTTATCTGCTGGAACTGTTATGTTGTTTTCTATAACCAAAGGAATATTAATTTTTAAACTTCTAGCTCTCCTTTCATGTTTCTTAGTGTCATGGTAACCGTAACTGAATTTTGGCCTTTTTAAATTGACAAACTTAATGAATGATGTAAGAAGTTTTTGGGAATATTGTGATTTTGCATGAAAATAGTTCATATACTTTACAAAGTAAGTTTCAATCACATATGTGCATGTTGTTTGTGTTGCACCATGTTTGCTATCTAATTAATTTGGTTTCCATTCATTACATGTGGTTAGATTTGCATATGCATTTGACCTGAAAGATTACTTGCATTGATTAACCTCTGTTCTGTTTTCTA
>CAOJBK012750522.1:0-10407 GCA_948294925.1 Codiaeum variegatum | reverse complement strand
AATTTCAAAACCTTAATGTTTGAATTTTGATTTTGCTAAAATTTAAATTGATTTGTGTATGATTTTTATTTTTAATTCTTGAATTGAAGAATTTAGTGTGCATTTTTCCTCTTCTTTGAGTAGTCGATTTTGCCTATGTTTTTATCAATTTGGTGTACCTGAATGTTTTTGAAGAATGTTCATATATTATGCACTTGAAAACATTAATGACGTAACCAGATTATATTCTGAAATGAAAGGTTATATTCTTTATTTTGTTTTTAAATTGAGTTCAATTATTTTATTAGGAGATGCAAAACTTGATGGTTTTGATTGTCTTAGTACATGAGCTGCAAACATTGTTAAGCAAGGATGGATAATAATAATAATGAAATTAGTTTTAGGTTTTATTTTGTTATTATGAATTTAATTTGATGATTTGTATGAAAAAATTACACTTATTGACAATGTGATAATGACCTTGCTCAAATTCTATAAATATAATTCATTGCACTAAACATTACAGGCACTGCAGAATGAGTATCAAGTATTGCTCAATACAATAGATAGTACTAATAGTGGAAGATGAGATGCTATATTGTCTCAAGTTGATCTGCTCAAGCTTCCCATAGATAAATTTCTCCAATTTTGTCTTTTGAGAAATTTTACTCCTTTGTGAAATTTCAAGAAAATGATTTACCTATTCTTTCTTTCCTTTTTATAACAATCTTTGTTAAGTTTTTATACACGTTTAAATGGGAATTTGACTTGATATAGTCAAAATTTACTACAATGTTTTATTTGATCATTATTTATTTACTGTAAAGCAATTTTAGATGATTATTTACCCAAGCTAAAATGCATTGTAATGTAGAAATATCCTAATTTGCTTAATTTTGCATATGGGAACTTGAGTTAATATTATTAAACTGATGGTAAAATTTGCTAGATTATGTTATTTATTCCCTTTGATTTGTGTTTACTGTAACAACAATTTTGAATAAATGAGGTCATCATGCTAAATTGGAAAGTGTAGCTGAATTCAATATTCTTAAATTGCTTACAAATTCTTATCCCTTCTTTAAATGGAAAGTGTGCAACTTGGTTGTTGCTTACCTGTTATTTCTTTACCTTATAAGCCTGAATGACTTCAGAAATATGATTCGTTGTGTTTTAGTAAATACTTCAAAGTAGCAAAGTATCTACTAATTCAGATTTTCATATGCTCATTTGCTAACTAAACATATATGTATATATATTTCTTCGTTATCTTCTGCATAGAAATAAAGAATATTAGACACTTTGAATGCCTACAAGCTAATAGCTCTATTTTGGTGGTTATTTGATAAATTAGTTTATTTTTTTTTCTTGCAATTTGGTGTTTATTTATAAGATAATAAAGGATCCATTAAGAATGCTATACCATAAAAACTTTTGAGTTTGAATTCTTTTTTGTAGATCTAAATTACAACCATACACCCCTCAATATGGCAGAAAATGAGCAATGTAGCCATGTTGTAAGACTCATCATCTTATCTTTTGTTTTGATTAACCAGTTCAAACTATTAATTGCTTTTTAAAATCAATTCATTAATGTGTTTTTCAAGCTAATTGCTTATGTGTACTATGGTTTCGGTTCTTTGGTAATGGCTTCCATTCATTTTCTTACTTTGGAATGATAACAGAAATCTCAAATTCATCTTTTTGATGCAAGTTCATTTGCATTTTTTTCTATGAAGTTTCACTAAGTTTATGTTTATTGTTGTTGGAGTTTTGGATTTCCTTTTGCTTTTGAAATTGATCATGACAATTATAGGTGGAGGTTTTTATTTTTCTCAAGCATAAAGAAGAAGTGGTTTATAGTCCCCTCGACTTTATGATATTAAATTTCATTTATAAAAGAGTTTGAATTTACTCATGGTGTGTAAAATGGAGATTGTGCATTATTTTAGTAAAATAATATGCTACTAATATCATTTCAGTTAGTTTGCAGGATTGTATTCTTCAAGAAGTTTTTGACAATTCAAATTCAGTTAGATTTGACCATTTAATTTGATTACTGCTTTCTTTCTTAATATGAAATTTTATTTTGACACTCATACGCATATTTATCATATTTTGCAATTATTATCTAATGGCTTATCGACTTAAAATGGAAGAAATTAACTAAGTCAATTTCAATTGATATTAGATGGATACTATGATCTTTTGAATTTCTACCTTTGCTTTTCAAAACCTCTTCTGTTTACTTTTCACTAATACTTCTAATTTGTCTGATTCTGTTTATTCATTTGTTTGCTAAATGAAAAGTCAAAATTATAGTTATATGGTTTAGTTATTGCATTCAATTATTATTAGCTTCAAATTGTATGGAAATACATTTTTTTATAGATAAGATTCTATTTCCATATACATTATTTTCGATTTTGCTTATGATAAAAATGCCTTAAAAAATGTCAATGGCCATTATAATTATATATTTGATTCATATCATACAATAGTAAATACCATGGAAATGTGTAGATGTCATAAATTATTTGCTAAAATTTAATTATAGTCTCACATTAACATCAAATGATTTAACCATGATGAGAGAATACTAACTAAATTTTTTTTAGGGTTAACTATAATATTTGTAATATAGATTAGATAGCAAATTATTATTACAGAATATAACTTTTCTGCTGATTGGTTTTGTAACTTGTTACTAAATTAGAGATAAAAATGTGTTTTAAATAGCGATTTAATATGATATTTTTAATATAAAATACATACCTATAGAATAATAAAAAAATTAAAATAAAATTAAAATATTTATTTATAGTGACATATTAAATAATTTTGAATAGATAAAATACTAATTAAATTATATATTTTTTATAATTTTAGAATAATTAATATTTAAAAAATAGACAAATTATGTATTAATTAAAATAAAAATATAATTATTAGATTATAATTTTTTATTGCAAGAAAGATTATAAAAATTTTATATCATACTAAAATTTTCCATTTAATTTTAGCCACTTTTTAACATTTGTGCATTTTTACTTGGATCGGCCATTTTGCGCCATAATGCTTGTTTTGAAACACCGTCGATTTCTATGCATTTTCTCTGATCAAATCTATTTCAACCGTCAAACCCTAAACACCCTCAGCCACTCCCTCTGTTTGTATTTTTTTGAAGAGAGCGACATAGTTATCTGGGCATTTGAAAGAAATTGGTGAAAAATTATGGGTCATAGTTCGAAGAAAAAGAAGAAGGGCGGAGGAGGAAGTGGAAAGAGGAGCAAAGGAAGGACGCCATTGAAGGATCATACTTCTTCTACTGCTGATGATAATGAGCTTCTTGCTGAAGAGATCACTGCCTTGTAAGTGGTTCTGGTTTTGCTTCTCAATTAGTCATTGATCATGTGCTGTATACTCTAGCTTACATAGAATCCTCAATTGATTGGGAGATATTTGGCTGTATGCATATGTTAAAGGGATATATGTGATAATGGAAACCCAATTATGGGTAACGTTAAATTGTGTTCCACATTAACCAAATACATTCAAATTGTTGCATTTTGAAAATGGTGTTGGAAAGTTTCTTCTATGGCTTGCAACTAATCTGGTTTAATTCTAAATTGGACACATATCAATTTCAGTGTATCTCACTTCCCTATCTGTGTCCTGTGCGTGATAAAAATTACAATATTTTTGCTTTTTTAGGTGTGCGATATTTCAAGAAGACTGCAAGATTGTTCAAGAATCACCACCTGAAATCATTATCAAGCTCAGGTTATTGTTATCTTCATCAGATGTGACTCAAACTTGAAAATATGCTCTCTTTAACTATGTTCTGATTTTTGAGTTTAAGCAGGCCTTACTCAAAGGATATGGGCTATGAGGATCTCGATGTTTCAGCTCTTCTATCAGTCAGGTTGGTGCATCAGCAGTTACCTTATTTTCGCTTTAGGCTACTGGATATCCCCTTGTCATGAACTTTCTCTTATTCTCAATCATTAGGTGCTTACCGGGGTATCCTTACAAGTGCCCGAAGTTGCGGATTACTCCAGAGATGGGTTTGACAAAAAGTGATGTGGATAATCTTTTATCTCTTCTTCTTGATCAGGTTAATTCTGCCTGTCCTTTTTGTTTCCTCCATGTCTCCATCAGCCAAATGCCTATTCAAAGTTTCCCGACTAATTCTTGAACTAGAAGTCAATATTCCATTTCAAGACCTTTCATCAGTCTGCACCCTGTAGATTTAAATCGTGGTCATGGTCGTGTCTAATGAAAATGGGTCATTGCGGCCATACATAATAATAACAGCCAACCCCTACACTAGTTTAATGCATATTGAGATATATTAACATAAAAAATAAAGACTCAACATTCGTAATTTTTTATCAGAATTAATAATATTTGAATTCTGCCATATTCCTTTAGTGGTGGCAGAAATTTAGCCATATTCTAATTTAATGGCTGGCATTTGTTATGCAACAGCCAAAATGGCCATTGCTCCAAATTTTTTTTTCTTGTCCGTTATCTATTGTCTTTAATGGTAAGGGAAGGGTAAAATCCCGTCACATAATGTAACAGCTTTTTTAAATCTGTGGTTTCCCTGCACAGACATACATCACATAATACTCCTTACTACAGATAGTTATTTTTCTGTTTCCAAAATCACATGTTTTTTTTACTCACTTTTAGGCAAATTCCAATGCACGGGAAGGACGAGTCATGATTTTCAATCTAGTGGAGGCTGCTCAAGAGTTCTTGTCTGAAATAGTGCCAGTGGGTTCAGCATCTGAATCTGTAAGCTACACTACGCAGTCATATTTATTATTTGCAGTTTTATCCATATGCTCCTTTTATTCTTTATGAAGGCGTTAATTTATTTCTGTAATTTCTTTTGCCAAGCAATTTTTTTTAGTTTCTTTTAATTTTGTTTTGGAGGTATTGGTTTCACTATTCTTGTGCATTGATTTCTTACTTCAATGAGTTTCTGTCACTTGACTCATTACGTAGTCCTTGCTGTTGGTCATGTACTCTTTCTGTTGTCCTTTATGCATTGTTATGGATTTGAAGGATTTTTCTCTTAACATAAGAACATAACGTATATGACTTTAGATAAAGTGGATGTGAAATATTTTCTTCACTTCTTTGTAAGTTTGTTCAAGCTCTTATTACCTTACGCATATGTTCCTGTGCATGTAACTCCATCCGCCCAGTTGGCTTATAGTTTCCCAATGTGTCATATGCTATCCTCATCTGCATTCTCTTTATCTTCAGTCCTACTTTGAACCCTGGACCATGAAATAATAACGTGATATAGTTCTGAAACTTGTGAAATGAATCTGAAATACTGAATTTCACTTCATAAATGATAAATGACAACTTATCTTTTGGATTTTGAACATCATGGCTTCAACACATAAACCATATTGTTAGGGAGTTGCTTTATTTGGGGTGGTTGTTATGTCTTGTGTTTTAATTTTTTTCTTTTTACCTCAAGTGTAGATAAAAATATTAAAATAGTGTCTTGGTAGTCAAGTAAGTTTCTTTCATGTAGTGGGTAGTTATTGTATTCACTTGTGTAAAAGACTCTGTGTCACGGAATTAATCATAGAGTTACTAAAGGTTTTGAGTTACTAAAACTCAGATATCATAGAGTTCTCTCAAATGAGCTCTAAGAGATTGTGGGCTCCCTCTTATCATGCTCTAATTCCATTTTCATGCTCAATCAAATAGATCTATAGCTAGACCCAAAGTTGGGATAAAACATATATATAAGTTTCTTTAATTTGCTAGGTTATAGTGAGTGTTTGAACTTACTAAGTTTCTTTTGGCTATACCCAAAATCTTGATCTTTCTTAAGATAATGGCTTATAGAAACTTCCAATACATTTTAAGGCTGCCCTGCTTACCAGAAATATAGTCTCTTTTTGGCTGTTCATGTTCCTTTATCAGTCAAGGTTCAAGTAGGGGCTTGTTTAGCTATATTTTCTTATCTACTGTTTATAAAATATAACTGTCAGGCGAAGATAGTTTCCTGCAATTCTATAATTGTAATGATTCTCCCCATCTTTTTGGTGAGTTGTGCTTTATAGTGTTTCTCTTTTCTTATAGGCTTTGTGCTCAACTATGGATAGCAAGAACCGGTTGTTTCAGGACATTGCAGTTACAAGTAACAAGGATTGCTCATCCAGTGGACCATTTGTTTATGGTTTCATTGACCTTTTTAGTGGCTCTGGAGAGTCATGGCATTGGGGTCTTGCAGTGGATGATAATGGAGGTTTAAATTCTTCCATAAAATCTCGTCCATTTGATGGCTCAAAAAGTGGAAATGAGGTGCAGGAAAAGAAACTTGACAAAGTCACAAAGCCTTTGACAGTGCAAGATACTAAGCAAAGTCCAATGCTTTACCCTGTCGCTAAGTTAGATATCCTTGATGAAGAGACTGAAGATGACAATAAGTGCGTCTCGATTGACTCAAGTACATCTATGACAGAGGAGTCGGAAACATCTGCTATGGAGGAACCGGTAGGAAATGAAATAGAAAACGAGGAGGTCAGTAACACTTGGCACGATTTGTGTTTTTTTTTTTTTTGTTTCATGCCTAATTTAGATAATGGCCACATAACATCATCTATGTGTCTCATTACTTCCAAATAAAGAGTTAATTCTGCTATCTTCATGTTGCTCCTCGGCTGACTATCAATCTTATGCCAACTTTTCATTTTTTTCCAATTTCTTTTATTTTTTATATAAAGAGTTTGAAATATTATTGACCTATTTTTAAGGATGTCAAATTTTAAATTGTGAAAGTCCTTTTTGGTTTTTATCAATTGATGTATACTTTGGTTTGAATGTTTTAACAGTGTTCACATATTATTTAATTTTTTGGTTACTTTCTCTTGGTATTGAACGTGGATCTGTGAATGCATTTTGATGTGACTTTTCCCCTTTTCGCATTATCATTTTGTATTTGATCTTTTTGCTAGAGGAGCATTTTTCTTTAGAGCATGAAGTATGAGACAGATAAATTTCCAAAAGATGATGTGATACCAAGATTGAGAAATAAAAGAGAATTTATAAGAAGTATGGGGCTGTGGATTAATTTGACAAATCTATTTACACTCTTTGGTGGTCTAGAGCATATAACATCTAGGTTTGCTTAATGGTGGTTTTGGCTGGGTTGTGAGAGTACTATAGATGTGCAAGTTAAAAGACGGCCAACTGGTGATAAATTGATTTTGGAGAAGGGGCATGATAGTTCTGAAGAATACATACTGAATTAGAAGTTTGCTTATAACTTATGGAACAAAGAAAAGGTATGAGGCTACTTAGAGCAAAAAGAAAGGAGAAAGAGAAAAAAAAAAACTTGGCATGAGTTATGAATGTCTTCAAAGTTCACACTTAAATAAGAAGAATGTGCTTGTATTTATAGATTAATTGTAAGTTTCATATGTGATAATGAATTAGGACTTCATAATGAAACTTTTTAACCTAGGAAAGGAATATTATCACATATTCAGCTTAATCATCCATATCGGCCTAGATGTGCATCAAGCTCGAAATTGAGTTGTACTACAGGCTCTGAAAAAGCTAAAACAACTTTCTTGTTGTGATCACACTTTGTGCTTCATAGAAAAGGTGGTAAACCAATGAGTTGAATCACAAAAACAATGTATAGCTATTCCTTTATAAAAGGAAGGTTAATTTTCTTCCATCTTGTCTATTGTTATTTTAAAGATAAAGTTTTAAGAATTTGGGGAAAATTTTGGTGGATACTTGTTAGTTCTCTTTTTCATTTCTTATTTGGTGTCTTCCAAATGCCATCCAAGAGAGCTCAAGGCAGAAAAAGAAAAGAAAATTCTAGGAGAGGTTTTGCTTCATAGTTAATGGTGTGAGCAGTTCCTGTCAAAATGGAACTAAAATCAAAATTGTCAAAACTGATAAATAATGTGGAACTGCCTGGTTATTTTCTTACTTGTTCAGGCATATACCAAGCTCCTTGATTAATTAATTCTTTCCTTTTATTGGTCATTAATGGCTCAAAATCAGAAAAAGTATAAAATAGGGTTGATATCACAAAAATGCCTTCTTGTTTAATGCATTTTCAGATATGACCCTGATTTTCAAATATGACCATGTGGTTTTCCTGTTAGCACATTAGTGTCAAATTGCATAACACCGTTAATTGTTGCTTACGTGGCATTAGCAACTCACTTCCGACATTGGTACCACATAGACGCCACGTAAGATATATTTAATGGTGTTATCCATTTTGTCTCTAATGTGCTAATGGAGGAAACGCTAGGGGGTCATATTTGAAAGGATATACGTGGCATTAGCAACTCACTTCCCACATTGGTACCACATAGACGCCACGTAAGATATATTTAATGGTGTTATCCATTTTGTCTCTAATGTGCTAATGGAGGAAACGCTAGGGGGTCATATTTGAAAGGATATGAAAGTTGGGGTTATATCTGAACTGAAAACGCATTAAACCACATTGTACTTTTGAGATATTATCCCTGTAAAATATCATGTGCTCGATAATTGTTTGGAAAAGTTGGGGATAATTTTGTAAATTATCCTTTAACTGCATATGCATTTCTTAAATTAGCATGAATTGATTTTGGGAATTATGATTAAATTTTGATTGCAAGGTAAAGGATGTTTCAACAAGTGATGAATGCTAACTTGAATTTTTTAAGAAATTTTTGCTATTCTTGCTTGTCTTCACCTCTAAATCATTCAGTCAATTGCTGTGGTTTTTGACAAATTCATCTTCCTTATATTTTTGCTATTACAATGATAATGCGTGCTTCCACAGGATACTTTTCTTGAAGATTTTGGAACCGGTGATGGTTATGTTAATTTTGCAAACGAGCCTTTAGAGTTGCTATCTTTGGCACCCTTAGATCATGATCAAGCTAAGAAAACTATGAAAAGAGATTTAATAATGGTATTTTTCATATTCTCTCATTTTTCTTTACTTGTAGTCCATAGCAGTTGGACCAATTTCTGAACTCGATACTGCTTTGCCATCAGGTTCATATGCTTCGTGTTGCTTGTGCTTCAAAAGGAGAACTGGCTGATGCTTTGCCTCAAATAACGACAGAACTGTGCAATTTAGGCGTATGTTCTTTTCTCTTGGCAATAAACAGATTAAGTCTTTGCTTGTTTTTTCTAAACTTCCTATTGCTATGCCTTCCTAATTAGTGGATGATTGCATCCAGGTATTTTCTGAGTGGGCCCGAGAGTTAGCTTCTAAACCATCTTCTATCTTTAACAAGACCTTTGATCATGTTTTCCATCAAAATGTGGTTCGTCTACATTCTCTTCATCCATTTCTTTTGTTGTAAGCATTTGACTTCAAATCCACTTCATTTGTTGTCTATTTTTGTTGATTTGCTAGGTATCCTCTAAAGTTTCTCAATTTTGGAAACCTACTTCTGATTTAGAGGGCCCTAACACTTCGATCCCAAATTCTCGATATCTAAATGACTTTGAAGAGCTACAACCTCTCGGTATCTTACCTTCTCTGTATATACATGTTTATTTTCTGCTATTGATTTATGCATCCGTAATTGTGTGTGTGTGCCAAAACATGCAGATTGTCACTCCAATGTTGTTATCTTCTGATGAAGGCTATTACTTGTCTGAAAATTCAATTGATCTTTGTTATAGAATCTGTATATAACTAATTAGGAGCTTCGGATCTTATATATTGTACTAGTTTTTCTTGTAACGTGCTTCACACGTTGCTAATGTGTCCCATTATTTATTAAAAACTATAATTTCTTTTATATAAATATCAATTATATTTTTTATTAAAATATTAAACATTTTTTAGTTATAAATAATAATTACTATTATTTAATTATTATATTAACCAATAAGAATGTATAAATATAATAAATTTAGTGAGCAAAATTCAGTAAATTTACTGATCATACTACTCTCACTCTCTTTAATTCAATTATAGCAAATAATTTTAATTTTGATAATCAAATAATAGATATTATTGAATCTTAAACGTAATGGAGACTCAAAAATTATGGTTCTACGTTTAGATTATGTAGAAATAGTTGGCAAAAAGCAAACGTTATTTAATAGATTAATTTTAGTGTACGAAGCACGGACTCGGACTCGGGTACAGGTGCGGGAAATGGCATTTTCTAAAAAAATGAGACATGGGTGCGGTGGGACACGACAAATTAAATATATATATATATATATATATTTGTAATCAAAATTTTAAAAGATATAAATTATAAATAAAATTCATGGTTTATCAACTCATGTAATTAAAATAATTGCAACTAATTGAAAAAAAAATGAAGAAAATAGAAAGAGAGAGATCGAGAGAAAGAGATTGATAAGAGTTTCATTTTGTAGAAAGAAATATTAAGATATAGAGAAATT
>CAOJBK012750320.1:0-10683 GCA_948294925.1 Codiaeum variegatum | reverse complement strand
AAGCTAGAGGCTTCTCATTTGGGGAGCTTAACGAAGGAGGACGAGAGTTATTTAATGCTTCAAATCTTTCTTGGTTTAATTTGTGTTTTGCAAATAAATTAATAAAAATATCTTTGGTTGAAGTTATGGGTCCAAACCTAGGTTTAGACATTTATCAAAGAGTTTGATAAATGACTAAACCCTCTATGTTAAAATAATTTTAACATAGAACCAATTTTCAAAGAGTTTGAATATTTCTAAATTTTATTAAAAGAGTTTTGACAAAATGTTTAACAACTAAATCCTAAGTTAGGGCAATGTTTTCAAAGAGTTTGAAAATTGCCTAACCTATTTTGTTAAAATATTTTTAACAAACTAAGTTTTTGAAAAAAATTTAAAAATCAAAATGCCGAAACCTTTCATGAGGTTCTCGTTTCTCCTTTCTGCTTCCGCTGCACGACTCTACAATGTTTTCTTCACATCCATAGAAAGATGACTAGGTTTACTTTTGTGGGACAAAGGGAAAGAGCTAATGAAATTTTGGAAAGCATATATAGTGATGTATATGGACCATTTCCTAAAATGGCTAAAGGATGATATTTATATTTCATCACATTCACTGATGGCCTTTCAAGGTTAGGGTATGTGTATTTGATGAAACACAAACATGATCATTTAAAAAGTTCAAAGAATTCATACAAGAAGTTGAAAAACAAACTGGAAAGAGTATTAAGACTCTTTGATCATATCGAGGAGGTGAGTACTTAGCTAGATGCTTCGCACTTGAGAAGCTTAATGAATGAGTGAGTTAAGATATTTAAAGACTTCAAACTTTCTCCTAAGTTATATTTGTGTTTTGCACAATAAATTGGCTAAAGATCCTTGAATGAGATTATGGGTCCAAACCTAAGTTAAAATTTTCATTAAAAAGTTTAATGAATAACTAAACCTTCTATATTAAAAGAGTTTTAATATAGATCTTATTTTTACCAAAGTTTTGAAAATAAAAAACCGAACCATCTCGGTTCGCGCATTTTCTCGATTTTCTGTTTCTTCTGCGCGACTTGTATTTTTCCTTCACTTAGATGATTGCAAATCATTACTTAACAGTTAGAAAGTAGTATCCAAATTTTGACTCTATAACGATGTCATGAAGAGAATTCAAAACCATTAATTAAGGGCATGTTCAGTATAGTTTTCTGTTTCCTTATTATTGTTTTTTAAAAAATAAAAACAACATTTTGAAAATAGGAATTTGTTGTTTTTGGTTTTTTGTTTTCTATTTTTAACTTGTTTTTGGATAAGCATGAATAAAATGTTAAAAATATATTTTCTTTAGAAATATTTTTCATACTTTAATTTTTAAAATTTTAAAACAGAAAACCACAATTATACCAAATGATTTATGATTTTTTTTTACTAAAATTTTTTTTGTCAAGTTTTTTACTAAATACTCAGCTATTTTATGCTTAATCTGAGCAATAATATAATTTAAAAATTTTTTAAATTCATGTTGCGATAAATGGTAACCATGTGTATATTTCTTGAAATAAACTAAAAATGAAAATTATTTATTTATATTGAATTTATGAACTTATTCCATACAACCATTGAGTGTCGAAATAAAAATAAATAGAAAAAAAAAATGCATATTCAAATCCTTATACTAATTTTTTATAGATAAAACTGTCCAATTTTGTCAAGTGACATTGAGTTCTTGTAGTTTTAGATATGTTTTATTGAAATCATAAAAAATAAATAAATAAATTAAAATAAAAATTATAGGCTAAATAAATTAGAGATGGCAATATGGATAGACGGGTCATGTTCGTGTTAGATCAACATAGACTCATAACACTATAAGAGTAAACTTAAACACGACCTAATAAGTTAATCATGTCAAAAATCCAAAAACTAACATGATCTGATTATTATTCATGTTAACACGACTCGATCAGTTTGACATGTTAATTAATAAATTAATTAAAATTAATAAATAAAATTTCATTAATTTAATATAATCCATTTAATATGTCATAATATTATTTATTAATATATTCATCTCATTTATGTGAATATTTATAAATTCACATCAATTTAATTTTACTCATATAGAGAAATAAAAATATTATCCAACATGATATGAATAATCAAACGTGTTAAACTTGTCTTTTTCGGATTGACGAGTCAACCTGCTATCCAATACGATAATTTTCATATTGTTATCGAGTTGACCCGTTAATGATACGAACACTGTAACCCTGAATCCTAACATGCTATTTTCATACTAAATTCATACCATGTTCATTATTGTCACCCCTAAAACAAATAATGAAAAAAAAAAAACGCTTGACACTGAATTTTAAAATTTAGATACATGCCACATAACTTTTACCACATTCTGAGCCTACTTTCTATATATAGACTAGATCTTAGTTCGCTTTCTATATAGAGAATAGATTTCACATCTCACGTTATTACAGTGGAGCAGAGAGAAACCTCTTATGCCAACATTGATATGGATCCATTAAAGGCGCGTGAGAACTAATAACTTAAAATCTTAAAGAGTAGATTGCAGTTTCTAAGACGGCAAGAAGAAAATGGGAAATTCATATGTACATTTATTTATTTATTGACCCAAACGTTGATAGAAGTCAGAAAATAATAATTTAACCATAGCCGGCCTCCAGATGGCATATATATTCAACCAAAAATGCCAAAATCAACAAAGATCTGCCGTATTATAGTTTAAGAAAATGCCAATAAATTAAAGCAAATGGACTTTTCCAAACAAAATAATAAATTCGATTTCAACAGTTCATTTTAATCACAAACTGATACTGGATAAATTTCTCATAAAATAACTATTAACATTAATGTTCTGAGAGAGAAAATAAACTTAAAAGATCAAAACACAAAAATAAAAAGAAATGACAAACATCACAATCACTCTTCAACTACATGCATCCTAACAAAAAAAACATGGATGAACCACAATAGATTGAGGGAAGTAATGACCGAGTACCAAAGTGTCCCCCACAATATCCAGGACTGTTAATCCTCTGATTTGCAGCTATAACACACATGAATCACAACAAATTCAAAGCAAGCTATTTGTTACATCAAGTCCTTCAATGATCTCTTCTCAACACTTCAAATTAACCATACTCATATGACACCTTGACAAGAAAAAGCATTGAAGCAAAAAAGGACTTGCCATCAAAGCACTTGTAAAACTTAGAAGCACTTCCTGTGGACAATGGAAGGGCCAGACTCGTCATACTCGCCCTTGGAAATCCACATCTAATACACACAAAGCAATAATGTCAGTATAATGCAATGCAAGACGTGCACAATGTGATTAAAAATGAAGGCCTCATAAGTATCACCTGTTGGAAGGTACTGAGTGATGCAAGGATAGATCCTCCAATCCAGACACTGTATTTTCTCTCTGGTGGAGCCACCACCTTGATCTTCATGCTGCTTGGAGCAAGAGCAGTGATCTCCTTGCTCATACGATCTGCAATACCAGGGAACATAGTTGAACCACCACTGAGAACAATGTTACCATAAAGGTCCTTCCTAATATCCACATCACACTTCATGATTGAGTTGTAAGTGGTCTCATGGATGCCTGCAGCTTCCATTCCGATAAGAGATGGCTGAAACAGGACTTCTGGGCATCGGAATCTCTCAGCACCAATGGTAATGACTTGCCCATCAGGAAGCTCATAGTTCTTCTCAACTGAAGAGCTGCTCTTGGCAGTCTCTAGTTCCTGCTCATAGTCAAGGGCAACATATGCAAGTTTCTCTTTCATGTCACGGACAATTTCCCGTTCAGCAGTCGTGGTGAACATGTACCCTCTTTCAGTGAGAATCTTCATCAACGCATCAGTGAGATCACGACCAGCAAGGTCAAGACGGAGGATAGCATGTGGAAGAGCATACCCTTCGTAGATTGGCACAGTGTGACTCACACCATCACCAGAATCCAGCACGATACCTGTTACCAATGGAAAACATTCAGGCGAAATTCACTTACACACAACAACAGCTACAGAACACAAAATATTTGAAACAATTGATACGAACCAGTTGTACGACCACTGGCGTACAAGGACAGAACAGCTTGGATGGCAACATACATTGCTGGCACATTAAAGGTCTCGAACATGATTTGAGTCATCTTTTCTCTATTTGCCTTGGGGTTGAGAGGAGCCTCAGTGAGAAGCACTGGATGTTCCTCAGGGGCAACGCGTAGCTCATTGTAGAAAGTGTGATGCCAAATCTTTTCCATATCATCCCAGTTGCTAACAATACCATGCTCAATGGGGTATTTCAAGGTCAAAATACCTCTCTTAGATTGTGCTTCATCACCAACATAGGCATCCTTCTGACCCATCCCCACCATGACACCAGTGTGCCGGGGTCTTCCAACAATACTGGGAAACACTGCCCTGGGTGCATCGTCACCAGCAAACCCAGCCTGCAAAAGGAAACCCAATTACTGAGCAATTAGAAATTAGAGTTACAAAATAAGCAGCCCAATTTCCATAACTTAGTACATATTACTGACCTTCACCATTCCAGTTCCATTATCGCAAACGAGGGGCTGGATATCCTCAGCATCAGCCATTTTCTAAAACCTGCTTATAAACATATGAAGAAATTAATGCAACCAATAGAGAGGAGACAACAACAGTTGCCAGCATCTTCAGAAACCAAACAGTATAAATAATTGATTAGCCATATATGTTGAATTCTCAAACATCGCATTCATCAAACAGCATTAACATTACTCAGCTCCTACAGTTTTACAACTAGGCAAAACAATTTTTAAGATTTTAAACTTTCAGACTTTATGATCCAATACAACAAATTACAAGTGGGCATCAAAAGAAAAACCAGATCGAAAGGCACAACCTGAATTTGACGATTTCTAGGAATCAGAAAGGAAAACAAAATTCTGAATGGAGAAACAGATCTAATAATACAAACACAGATCCAGATCAGACAATCATAACAAGCGATCGAAAATGAAAAGTCGACATCCTACAATTGATTAAGCAAAAAGTTCATATAGAATTGTGAAATATGGCTATGCCCAACTCCAGATCTCACCTTCACTACCAAAATGAAACACAAAACAAGCACAAAATTCATAGATCGGCGACAGATAGAACCAAAATTCGCGGATTCGTAGGCAAGCTCAACAAGGAATATACAATTTTTTTTTCAAAAGAAACTGATCTACTAAAACAATGAACAAAAAACGAAAAGAAAAGAGAGATTTAGACCGATTGTGTTACCTTAGATTTACAAATAGATCGAAACGAAGGAAACGGATCAACGAACCAAGCCAATCTACAGATATGGCCTGGCCTTGTTTTTGTATTTGATGAAGCAGAGAGACAAACAATGGCGAGTCGAGGCAGCGAAAGAAGAGGAGTGTGTATATATAGGAGTTGATTTTTGAAAAGGGAAATGAAATTTGGAAATTTTATTTTTCTTCTTTTATATTTTATAGTTTGAAAATTTTTTTTCTATTTACTAGGCTAAAATACTAAGATCTCTCAATTGCTTTTATATCAACTAGTTTAATAGTACAATCAAATGTGTGCATTCATTCAACAAATCTTATGGTTATAAAATTGTTATAATCTATTTATTAATTATATTTTTATTTTAATTAATTAATTAAAATTATTATTTAAAAAATAAAGATTGAGAGATAAATAATGGATGAAGATAAAAAAGTTACACTGAAAATGTGTCTAAAGATATTTTTATCTAACTAGTTTTTTCAAGAAAATATTTTACACGTTACTAAAGTGTATAATGTATACTTATTTAGCATCTTATAATTTGAATCTAAATCTGTCTAAATTAATTTTATTAAAGTTGATTATATATATATATATATATATATATATATATATATATATTGAATAACCATAAAAATGAATGTAATAAATTATTTAAAAATATTTTAATTTCTAATTATTAAAACTATTTGACAAACAAATTATTAAAAAAATAATTTGATAATAATGGTTTGTTGAATAATAAAAATTTTAGCCAATGTTTTTTTTTTAAATTTATCAACGTTGATTTTTTTTGTCAGTTTTTCTATTTTATTGAAACTCTCATATCATTCAAAATATTTCTTAATTTAATTAAACCAAAAGCATATTCTTAAATGTGATTATTCCATAGGTTTATGACATTTTTTTATATCAAAATTATAATTATTTTGTCTATAAAAATTTATTTAAAAAATAACAATAATAATTTAATATAAAAAGAATTGGAAAACGAACTTGTTCCCTCGATTTATGACGATTTTCCATATCAAAATTGAAATTTTTTTATCCTTGAAAAATTATCATTAACTAATAAATTATAAAACTTAAAATTTATATTACAATTATAGTTATACATAAAAAATTAATGACAATAACTTTAATATTGACCAAAATTAATATCTTTAATATTGTTTTATTTTTTCTGATTATTTCTATGTAACAAACATGTAAAAGTCGATAATATCAATTATTTGATTATCAAAATCTAAATTATTTATCATGAATAAAAAAATAGATTAAATAATAACAAATAAATATAATTAGACAAAATATAATAATTAGAAGTATGTTTTGCCTATATTTATAAAGTGCATATTTAATAATTGTAATAGAAGAAAATAATATAAATTAATTCTTATTTAGAATTATATTATGATTAAATTTCCTATTCTAAATATAAGATTTCTATTTTTAATCCTGAAGCTTATCAATAAGTTCAAGTTCGGTTGATAACAATTTCAAAATTATCAAGCTATTATATATTTTTATTCCTAATGAGTAATAATTTTGAAGTTTATAATAATAGTAATAATAATAATTACAATTACAATAAGATTGTAGTTGTAAGCAATAATTATATTTAATTTTATCTTTTATGGTAATAAAATTTTGTGCCTATCTTTTTTTTTTAAAGATGAATACTCACATTTGAATCGAGTCCTTTTGATGTGTTGCATTGAAGAACATTTTTTTTTTTATGTTTATGATTTGTTCTCTTGATTTCTATGTTCTCTTTATTTCTCATTCTAAGTGATTTTTTCATTGATGATTTTGGAAATTTTTAGTTCAGAATTTTTTGTCTCAATTTTTTTTTATTGAGATGATTTCATATGAGATGAGGATGGAAGAACAAAGAGTACAGCTTCATTCAGATGGAAATTTTATAGCTGATAGAATGAGAAGGGGAGGTGGTCTTAGCTAATCTGAAAGGGGCCAATAAAATGCTCCCTTATTGGTTTCTTAAATCATTTCATAGATTTAATAATTATTGATATTGGGAAGGCGGAGTGGAGAATGGCATGCTTTTATAGATATGTAGAGATTATAAGACAGAAGGATTCATGACAATTGTTAAAAAATCTAGCCACAATATCTCTAATTCAATGGTTTATTTGAGGTTGTTTCAATGATTTATTGAGTAGCAATGATAAAGGAGGAAGTGAAAGGCCAAACTAGTGCTATCAAGGTTTCAATGAGGTAATTGCAAATTGTAATATTCATGACCTTCAGCTTATTAGTCATCCATTTATGTGGGAAAAAAGTTGAGGGACGATTTCATTTTAGGTGAAAGAGAAATTTAACAGACCATTTGCTTCTCCTACATACTTTGAAGTGTTTCCAAATTATAAGTTCACAAATCTCATTTCTCCATGCTCTGAACGTTCTCCATTGTTATTGAAAATAGAAATAGCAGTAAAGGGGCATCATAAGAAATGTTTTAAATTTGAAAATTTGTGATTGAAGGAAGATGATTTTATTCAAAATTTTCCATTGTGTCGGGATGAGAAAGTAGGGAAAAATTTTATTGATAAGCTATATGGTTATTTAACATTGATGAATAAGTGGGGCAAAAGTTATAAGTCTAAATTTTGAAATAAAATCTAAAGTTGTGATGCCAAATTTACAAAACTTAGATGGAGTGAGGATAATGACACGACCAGTGAATGTTTCAAGGAAAGATGACTTTTGTCAATGCTTCTAGATTAAGAGGACTATAACTGGAAACGAAGGTCCAAGGTTTTTTTGCTGAAGGAGTGACTCTAATCAAAGTGTTTTCATGCTATAGCTTTTACTAGAAGGAAAATTAATAGAATCAAATTTTGTATAACAGATGGTGGATAACAAATTGATGTTTAAAATGGTTTTTGAAATTTAGCTAAGGTTTAATTTTCAAATCACTTTGCTGAAAATTTGAATAACATATTTGAATATATAGTAGAAAGTCGAGTTTTGTAATTGGATAATGAAATTCTCTTGGCACCCTTTGCATATGAGGAGTTTACTAAAGCCATAAAGCAAATGAAAGCAGACAAAGCTACAGTTTAGATGGGCTCAGTCTAGGATTCTTTTAGAAACATTAGAAGTGCAAGGAAAGGAAGTCTACAATGTTGGTATGTCATATATCATAAATGATTCTTTTCCTCTTAGCCTTAATAGTAAAATGATTATTTTAATCCTTAATTAGAGAGTTAAGACTGGTATCTCTTTGTAATGTTATTTATAAAATTGTTGCTTAGCTTATAAGTTGAGAAAAGTTTTACCTAGTATCATTTTTTAAAATTAGTCTACTTTTGAACCAGGAAGAAATATAACGGATAGTATCATGATAGCTAGTTAGATTATTCATTCTTTGAAATGAAAGAATAAAAGGACCGAAGGAAAGGTTGTCTTAAGGCTAGATATTAGCAAAGCCTATGATAGTGATGTTAAGGTGGTATGCCTTAGAGTTGGACTTTATATATATATTTGTAATCTTAACCATTAATGGCTATATATATATATATATATATATATATATATATGTTTTCGTTTAATGATCGTTTTCATTTTAGTGCATTACATATAAATGTTCCTTAAGTTCTATGTAAGAGAATTTATTCTCAAAGAGTTTGGGAAATTGGAGACAGATTCTTTTTGTCATAGACTTTATAGTAAGTTCATGATCATAGGATTATTGGTAGGAACGTCATTAATCCGGAAAGACCATCACCTCTGTTGTCATCCATGATAAGTATGAGATACTTATTAGTATAGAGGCAGTAAGTCTCACACTACAGACATGTGATGTCGTGACAACACGTGGACACTCATGAGATGAGTAAGTTAAACAATGACATTAGATGATAGACATATGGATTTTATCCATTAGTTAATGTCTGATCATCTAGATTGTAATTATGCATATAATCCTTAGACTTGAGGTGACATGTTGTCTAACATATTGATGGTTATGGTCTGTTAGTGCTTACATACCGATGCTAATGAAGTATTGGTATATGGCATGTGGTGGCCATAATTAGTTGTATGTTGAGATAAGTGATCTCTAAGAAAGAATTCATTAAGTTGGGTAAATAAGGAAGGAATCCTATGACTTCTGATTGTTCTCGATTCATAAATCCTTGGTCAACGTAGTAAAAATTCACTAGAAAGAGTTTCTAGTAAGAATCGGGTTATCGAGAATTAGAACTGGATAGAAGTCATATGTCTAGCATATAGGGTTTCACTATTCCATAACCCTAGCTAACATCGGAAATCCGTAATGAAGGGATTCAAGTGCATGGTAAATATAATCAAGAGGTCCATGAAATGTCAAGGATACAATCACTGACATTCATTTCTAATTAGGTAGTCGTGAAATGTTATGCTAGACGTCACTCACTACTTTTGGGACTAAGTATAAATTGTGGATTACATACTTGGTCAGAAGAAAAGAGTTTTATTTATCCCATTGTTAATTAGAACATGAACCTAGTTAGTCACACACCATAAAGTATTTCCCATGGCTTAGAATTAATCGTATTAATAAGTAATTAAAGAATTTAATTAATTATTAACAATGATTTAATAAGACTTGTAATTAAATTTACAAAGTTGCTAGTATATCTTGAAGTCTAATTGTTAAAGGATTAATTCAATTATATTTTAATTTGTATGAGATATAAATGGGTATGACTAATTGAATGATTTTGGACTAAATAAAATAATTAGGCTTAATCATGAGATGATTAACCTAATCCACATTAGATGTGGATAATGAGGGATTAAAGATGGTTCCTATTAATGATGCCTTAATGTTGTTTGACCTATTGACTAATCCTTTAATCAAATAGACAAATAAATACATTCTTTATTTCCTCCCAAAATTAAGGAAAATGAATGCTAAGTCATTGGTATAAGAGCATTAGCTCTTCATCTTTTTCCCTAAGAGATTTAAACTCTGGCACTATTCATCTTCTTCTCCAAAGAACTAAAGTGAGAAGCTCTCTAAGAGTTAGAGAGAGAAAGTTCAAATCAAACACACCATTTTAGTGAGAGGGAGTTTATTTTTGAAGAACAGTTCTGCAACTATAAACTTTACTTATAAATCCTTGAGAAGGAATGTGTGTGGGAATCAAATTCTAATCAAATCCCTAAAAGTCTCAATGTCATAAGTAAGAAGCAAGAACCAAACATTTGGGTAACCAAGATAGGGTTCAAGCTTCTTCAAGAAGAAAAGGAGACACAAGCCATTGGGAAATCTTCGCTGTGAGTCAAACTAGAGTCTTTGCACTTGAGGAGCTAAATGAAGTAGGGAGTTGAGGTATTTGATACTTTCTATCCCTTCTTTGATGCTATTGTG
>CAOJBK012749909.1:0-12598 GCA_948294925.1 Codiaeum variegatum | reverse complement strand
AAACCTTTTGAGCATCTCCTTGGCATTAATGGATTACTGTGCCATTGTCAAGTTGCTTGATTTATAACCCTATGAAGAAATTGAGCTCCCTTATCATGCTCATCTCAAATTTACCTTGCATACCCTTAAAAAATTCATTGCAAAGTGTTTCATTAGTGACACTGAAAATTATGTCATCAACATAAATTTTAACAATTAGCATATTTTTCTTTTTAGGTTTGATGAAAAGAGTGGTATCAATTTTACCTTTTGAAAATCCTTTTTCAATTTCAAAGTTGCTTAACCTCTCATACTAAGCTTTAGGATCTTATTTCAAACATATAGAGACTTGTTAAGTTTGAAAACATGATTAGGAAATTTTTCATTTAACAACGTTTAAAATATTTGTAGCATATAAGAGAAACATTGTAATAGCCTTTAGTCTAGCTATGGGAGCTTAGGTTTCATCGAAATCAATTCCTTCCTCTTGAGAATAGCCCTTAGCCACTAACCTTGCATTGTTTCTTACTACAATGTGGATTCATCTAGCTTCATGGGAAAGACTCATTCAGTTCCAATCAAAGGATGATCCTTAGGTTTAGGTACTAGGCTTCATACTTCACTCCTTTCGAATTAGTTGAGCTCTCCTTGCATGGCTAGCACCTAATGCTTATCTTCAATGCCCTCATTCACATTCTTTGGCTCCATTAATGATAATAATGCCACATACTTGCAAGTATTGTGAATTTATGACCTTGTCCTTACTCCTTAGGAAGGATCTCCAATGATTTGTGTGTCTCTGACTTCATTTCTCACCCTTGGAGTAGGATATCTCTAGTTTGAGTGATTGGTTAAATCTTCATGTCTACACATGGTTAAACCTTCATATCTATATTTATAGGCTCCACGTCTTTTTGAATCAAAACCTCTTCATTTTGATTTGGTTGCTCATGATTTTTCTCTTCTATCGTCAAGTCACCCATCATGTGATCATCATTCTAATCTACACACTTGAAAGCAAACCCATAAAAAGGGACATGAATGGATTCTTCAATTAAAAGTTTCCTTTTGTTAAGGACCCTATAATTTTTAAAATGGTTTGAATAATCAAGGAAAATCACCTCATTCGGCTTGGCATCAAATTTTCCCAAGTTATCCTCACTATTATTATACACATAACACTTACAACCAAAAGCATAGAAGAATACAATGTTGGGTTTCTTTCCTTTCCATAGCTTACATGGGATTTTATTAAGAATAGGTCTAATTGTGGCTCTATTAATGATGTAACATGAAGTATTGATGGCCTCGGCCTAGAAATATTTTGGAAAATCATTCTCACATAACATAGTCCTATCAATCTCTATAAGTGACCTATTCCCCCTCTCAACAACACCATTTTATGTAGGAGTCCTAGGTGCTAAAAAATTGAGCTCTATGCCATGCTCAATGCAAAATTTTTCAAAATAAAAAATTTCAAATTTAGTACAATGATCACTCCTGATGCAGATAATGGCATACCCTTTTTATGTTTGCAAAGATTTAGTTAATGGCATGAATGTACTAAATGCATTATTCTTATGTACAAGAAACTTTACCCAAGTGAAACATGAATAATCATCAATAATGATAAGACAATAATGTTTTTCACTAAGGCTAGATGTCCTTGTTAGACCAAAAAAATCCATGTGAAGAAGTTGTAAAGGTCTAGAAGTATAAATAACATTTTTAGGTTTAAAAGAACTTCTAGAGTGTTTGCTCTTAGTACATGCATCATAAATACCAACATCTTTTAAAACCATTTTGGGAAAACCCTTTACCAGATCTTTTCTTAAAAACTTGGGTGGGATATCCACACTAGCATGGCATAGTCTTCTATGCCATATAATAGGAGACACATCCTTTGAGGAAAACAAACAAAGGTGTTAGGTTTCTTGATTGCTCAATTCAACCAAGTACAAATTGCCTTTGTGGTAACCAATAAACATTATCTTATTAATTTTATGTCAACCACTTCATACATATATGAATCAAAACTAATGATATGACCTCTATCACACTATTTACTAACACTAAGCAAATTATGTTTCAAATTATGCACAAAAAACACCTTAACAATAGAAAAATCATCATTACTATGGTTCCAACTCTATAAATCTTACCTTTTGAGTTGTCACTGAAGCTAACATTACCTCCATCTTTTCCTTCAAGCTTGAGCAATTTCTTCTTGTCACTGGTCATGTACTTTGGACATCCACTATCTATTTCCCACTTCTCTTTTCTAGACATAATCAAAGCTTCGTCATTCTTTTTTATGTCATCTTCTTGAGCCATCAAGCACAAGTTTTCCTCCTCATCTCCATCGAATAAGCTTTCATTGCTTGAGTCATCACTTACACTCTAAGTGACATAGGCTTTATCTTTGCTTTTATTTGAGCTCTCATTGTCCTTTAACTTCTTGGACTTGTAGATGAAGTAATCTTGCCTAATATGTTTTGGCTTCTAGCATTCATAGAAAATCACTTCATTTCCTTTATCTTTCTTTAGCTCTTTCTTCTTGCCTTTGCTTTTGTTGATTTTTTTGAACTTATTGATAAGAAGAGCATGGTTCCTTTGGCTACTTCTCCTTGTGAATAGCTTTAAAAACTAGAGACCTTTCCTTTTTGCTAGACTCACTAGCAGTCCCTCTAAGTTCCTTTCTTTTCTTCAACTTCATCTTATGGGTTATAAGGATTCTCATAAGAGATTCTACTATCATATCATCAAAATCAAGTGAAGACTCGACTGTATCAACCTTAGAGTCATGTTCGGTTAGTAAACATCTATTAACTTTGACAATCAGTTCTTTGTTGGTGAATGTTCTTCCAAAAACCTTGAGTTCATTCACTAATGTGAAAAATCTAATGTACATGCTGTAAATGTTCCCATTGTCTACATACTTAAAGTTCTCAAAGCTTAAAAAAAGCATAATTAACTTTAAAGATTTAACTTGACTTGTGCCTTAATGAATGGCCTTTAATGTGTATATATCCTTAGCGGTCTCACATGTTGACACACGGTTAAACTCCATCTTTTTCAATGCATAAAAGATAATGTATATTGCCTTATCATTCCTTTATAGCTTCTTTTTATCTTCCTCGGAATGCTCTTCTAGAGTGAGTTGGTTGCCTATGATGGGATCTCTTGAGATGTAAGGTCCATTCTTGAAATTTTCCAAAGGTCATATCCTTGTGAATGGATATGAAATCTCATCTGAGCTTTTCATGGGGTGTAGTTTGATTCACAAAATAGGGGCAGTCTTATGGATCAATGGCCCTCTTAGAAAGGTATATGTGTGGAATCATTTACACCTGCCATTATAAATTGTTAGCTTTCTATGTCATTACATTTAATGTAAAAATAAATCTTGGCTTTGATACCAATTGTTTTCCTAAAAATGGACACTAAGAAAAGGATGGAATTGGTGTGTTAAATTTTTTTGCAAATTTCTTTTGAAAAAACAATAAACCTTTTATGAAAATTATTTTTAATAGTTGAAATTTGATAAACAATATTTGAAAGATGAATGTGAAGATTACTCAAGCTAAAAAATCCCTGAACAAGCAATTATATAAGCAGTGACCATAATATGACAAAGAAAATAGAGCAATAAACTAAATAATGAAAATAAAGGAGTAGGGAGAAGAGATTGCTCAGTGCTTTTGTAGTGATTCATAGTAATGCTTCCTTCTATGTCCACTCACTCAATCAATGTCTAATTGAGGTTCCACAATCAACAAATGAAGCCTTCAAGATGTTAGTTCACTGCAATTTTTCCCTTACAAAAATGGAGCTTCACTCCAACAATTACATAAATAGCTTTTATAAGTGGAAACATAAGTCAACAAGACTTGTAAGATAATGAAAACACTAAGCAATGGATATAACAGTTGAGTGCCTAGCAACAATTTTTTCAAAAACAAAAAGAATAGAGTTTTGGCTTGTGTTCTTGAAAAACAAAGCATACAAGAGATTTAAACCCTTTAGCTTAAGAAACTTGTAAAATTTGATCTTGAAAGCTCTAGAGTTTTTTTCCAATATTTAGATATGATTTGAGTTATATAATAGGGTTTAGATATGTCATTTTCACCTTTAAAATGGATATAAAATATCACGGTGTCATTTTTTTATGTTTAAAAAATTGACAGACTCGTGCTCCACACGGTGCGTTAGCTTTCAGCTTGATTTTCCACATGGCATCTTAAGGTGGTTAGATTTTGAATTTCTCTAATGTCACCATTCCATATGGTGTCTTAGAATTTCTTGCTAAACTCCATGCGGTGTCTTTCCCTTGGACTTGAAAATGCCAAAGCTCTCTGAGTAACTACGTGGCATCTTGAGACAAGGTTGTACAATAACTTATCATTTGCTACACGACATCTTGTAGAAATTCCTTTTCCTCCACATGACTTTTTAGAGTGCTAGATAGAGATCCTGAGCTCTCTATACTAACACACATCATCTTGGATTTCCATGCCCTTTTTCACACGACGTCTTAGCACCTTAGACATAGAAATTGAAGGTTTCATGCCTAAAACTCATAAGTTAAAGCTTGTATAATCATCATTTATCAATTGTATACTCATTCTTCATAAGTTACACATACATTACACAAATCAAACACATTTTAGCTAAACTACATTTTTGGAATCATCAAAATATAAAGGGACAACACTATTAATAATAGACATCAAATTTGGTTTTTAAAGAGTGATCTGTTTAGGTGTAAAAAGCTAAATGTTACAATAAGGAATAAAACTAGAGGTTTTATGTATATGCCTCTAAGTTATATCTTAAAGACCCTATGAACAATGGTTTCCAACTGAAGAGTATGAACCTTAAACACCAATGTCCCAAAACTTTCACAAATTTCCACTTAAATAAAATCAAACTACATGATTTGTATTTAGTGGGTTTTAGAAATGATCCTAATTGGTCACTAACTGGGTTGGTTAATAGAGTTAGGAGGTAGATGTGGTTTAAAATAAATAATACTAAAGCATGAAGAGCTAAAGTAATGGCTTTAAAGAAGATATAAGGGATGAGTCTAAGCAATTTAGGATGTTACATAAATATAAGTTGGAACTATTAAGGAGACATCCTGGATCTACGATGGAGTTTATAGGAAAAAAAAAGAAGTAAATTTAAAGGGGTTTATATATTCTTGGCACAACTAAAGTAGGAATTTAAGTATGGATGCATGCCATTGATATGTCTTGATGGGTACTTGTTGAAAGGAGATATGCAAGCCAATTGCTTAGTGTTGAAACTACAGATCCCAATGACTGTACACTTCCATTGGCATATGCTATAGTAAAAAGTTAATATGGAGAAACTTGGACTTGGTTTTTGAGTTGATGAAAACTTAGAGATGTATAATTATTTTCATTAGGTTTTCATGTAAGACAATTAAAAAAGTATGTGATATTAATATGTCACTTAATATTAATGGTTTTTTTTTTATGTTTGATGATATGGTAATGCAATATCTTATTATTTGTAAGGACTTATTAATTTTATTGGTACGTTATTCCCTAACTCAGAGCACTAGTTTGTGTTAGGCACATGTACACTAACTTTAGAGGAAGATTTAAGGTGGAAAGGAGCTGAAAGACCTTTTATGGAATGCTACAAGAAGTAGCATTGACTGGTTCACTTGATGTAATCAAAGAGAAGTCTACAAAGGCTAAAGAGTGGCTTAGAGATAGACCTTGTGATAATTGGAATAAGGCTATGGTCAGAGATACTACCAAGTGTCGTATGCTGACAAACAAGCTTTGTAAGGCCTTCAACAAGTACATTTTGGATACTAGGGATAAGGCCATTATCACAATGCTTAAGATTATCATATTTAAAATGATAAAAGGGTGTAGAGGAAGAGAGAGGAACTTAAGAAAGTTGAGGGGTCTATTTTTTCAAAGATTAAAAAGAAAATTATAAAGATATAAGAAATGGCTCAGGTATATGACCCTGTATTTGCAGGATCTCTTTAAATTTAAGTAATGAGGCCAGATGGACAATATGTTATGGATTTAGAGAAGAGGGAATGTACTTATAGGAGGTGGCAGCTAATAGGGTTACCATGCCCTTATTTTGTGGCATACCTACTAGGAAACAATGATGATTGTTCTGGGTGTATTTTTATATGTTTTTCCCTAATACTTAAGTTAGTTTTTATCTAAAAATTGCATTTAATTTGTCTATTTAGTGTTGTTTAGTAAAATTCAGGAATTCTTATAAAAATGGTGTTTTTGAAATGAAAAATGAGGTTCCTGAACAAGCAAATATCGAAAAAGGCAATTTTTGAGGAGTTCTAAGGGAAGTATGGTTGTACGGACCATGCCAAAGGCCAAAAAGGCCATGTAAATCCACTTAGCCCATATTATGCACTGTGCTAAACTTACCCCATCCATACGGACCATGAAAACCCTTTTAAGCTATTTAACTCTCTGGAACGATTTTCTTCATCTGCATGGGCCCGTGCACATCTATTCAGGCTGTTTTGACGTAATTTTTTGGCAATATAAATATGTGTTTTTTAGATTGTTTTAAGGGGATCCTATTTTGTACAAAACAAAGAATTTAGAGATAGATTCTCTAGTTTTTAGGGTTAGACTCAATTTCTTCATAGTTTTCATAATCTTTTCATGGTTTGAGTAAGTTTTCATCATTAATTTGGCTTGTAATCAAGGATAAGCTGAACTTTTCCAAGGGGATTGAGATTTTCTACACTTTGCTTGAGGTACTTAATCTTAACTCTTTTCAACTTTTATTCTTTTGGGTAATTTGCATGTTTAGAGATTAAGCATGATTTCCCTTTAATTCATTTTTAATATATTAAGATTCAAACCAATCATAAGCCAAATTCTTTATTGTCTAAATATTGAGCATGAAGTAGTCTTGATGTGAATAATAGTAATTGGGTTCTTTGATTTGGTTAAACCTTTGCTTGATTGAATTGGATTAATGTTAATAAACAATTGCTTGATAACCAATTAGTTTAAATTAGGGTTTGGGTAATGGAGCGAAAATGGATATTCAAACCCATAACTATTCAATTGAGATTCTAAAATGAATTAGAAATATAAGTTTTAGTCTTAAATCCATTTATTGATGCATGTTTTTTTTAGGTTACTTCTATGAATGCGATTGCCAGTAGAATAAGTTCTAATTGAATAATTACATTAAAAATTGGATAGTTTAGCATAATTCATTGAGCCAATTGCTTAAATTCATAGATGATGGACTACAGATTGTAAAGATCTCTAGACACATTCATATTATTACATTTATACATCTTTATTTCCTTACTTTAGTTTACCTAATTACGTTATTTTCTAAAAACCAAAATCATTTTTACTTTTAATTACACTTTGTGAAATAAATTAATAAGACGATGTGAGTTCCATGGGAGATACGACCTTGGGTTCTCAGTCTATACTATAATAGCATGTATACTAGTGCTTCCTATTGGACAGCATATTTTCAGGCGAACATGTTTCTGGCGCTATTTTCAGGGAGCTATCTAGGCATTATTTATTTGTTTCTTGTGAATACTTTCTTTTTATTCTAGTTTGTTGCTTTATTTTCTTTTGCCTTTTTTTCCTAAATTTTATGATGGGCTTAATTACTAAAGCCAAATGATGGTTGACAATGCTGCCAGGGGATCTATGAGTGAAATAACAGCTGAGGAGGCTATTCAATTATTTGAGATACTTAGTACAAATTCTCAGCAGAAAAGTGCATATGGTAGGAGAATTGGCAGGCAAGATGGTGTCCAATGTAAAGATATGGCTATACAAGTAGATGAGCTAACCCACTAAGCTTAATTATTGCAAAGGAAATGGAATTTACCAGCTCAAGCCTAATAGGTTTATAGAGTTTATGGAATTTATAGACATGGAGATAATGTGTGCCCTTTGAGTTATGAATCCTTGGACATCAATACTGAGGAAGTTAAGGCTTTGGATGGTTTCCAGCTAGGGAATGATCTTTATTCAAAACACATACAACCCTAGTTAGAGAAACCATCCCAATTTTGATTGAAGGAACAATAACCAACTACAACAACTTCAACAACAATAGCCCCAATATCAAATGATGCAAAGGGGGCAACAAAACCAATGAGAATCTTTGAATTTTGGCTAATAGTTATCAATTGTGGAGACTAGCTTGAACGCCTTTATTCAAGCTAGTACTCAAGTTCAAGAGACTACTAATAAAAGATTGGATTCCCTTGAGGCATCAGTTAAGAGAATTGAAACTCAAGTTGTCTAAGTGGCCACCCAACTATAAGTGAATCAAAAGGGTAGGTTGCCTAGTTAGCCTAAGTATGCTAAAGCAATAACCATAATTTATTGGGATGATGGTGAAAAGGAAGAGGTAATGGAAGAGGTTATGGCTAAGCAAGATGAAAAGTTGGTTGAGAAGGAGGGGTGCATTGATTCATAATTTCAGCTATTAAAGTATGCACCTCCTATTCTATTCCCTACACGTTTGATGCAAAGATGGTTAAACACCCAATTAAGTAAGCTTCTAACCCTTTTTACTCAATTACATATAAATAACCCTTAGGTCAAATCTTTGATATAGATGCCAAAGTATGTGAGAACTTTGGAAGAGTTGCTTGAGAAGAAAGAGAGGTTGAAGGAGGTGTCCATTGTGTAACTATCAGAGGAGAGTTCATGTAACATCACTAAGCTGCCTTAAAATCTTAATGATCTAGGGAGTTTTACTATCCCTTGTCTCTTAGATAGTTTAAATATTGAGAAAGCATTGGCTGATTTATGGGCAACTGTTCATATTATGCCTCTAAAAGTTTTAAAAGCTTTAGGTTCAGGAGAACCTAAACAAACACATCTTACAATTGAATTAGCTAATAAATTTATCATTTACCCTAAGGGGGTAGTTGAGGATGTCTTGGTTAAGGTTTGGAAATTTATTTTTCCCATTGATTTTATTGAAGTTAAAATGGATGGAAATACTAAGAACTCACTCATCTTATGGAGACTGTTTCTAGCAACTTTAGAGCCATAAAAAATGTCTATGAAGGCAAATTGACCCTAAGAGTGGGTGATGATCAAATTGTTTTTGGATTACCCAAAATTCATGTATACACTATTGCACAATAAGAAGTTAAATTTTAGAAAACTATTATTGACCCTGAACTATTTAATGATAACGTTGATATGGTTAATAATGTCTCTTTGAAGTGTTGCATTGTGTAAAAAAATGTGATGCCTAAACCTCAAACTGAGACTTTGCCATCAATTGAGGTGAATACTGAACTAGCTTGAGTATTGGTGAGAAAACCAAAGCTTGAAGGTAAGAATTAATGTCAAAACATGGGCAAGTAAAAAACAAGCAAGAAAGGTAAGAAAAAAATTTTTGAATGGAAAGGGTAATCTTATATGGTTACCTAAGTCTGTTGTTGAGGTTTGTTTAAAGAGTTTGAAAAGATGTTGGAATGGAACACAGAAAATGTTTAGTTTTGAAAATAGCAAATTTGGATTCCATCGTGAGAGTTTTGATTCCTCTGAGGTAGGTTAATCCTACTCCACGTCCAACTAAAACGACGTTAAAAAAGCATTGGGTGGGAGGTAACCCATAATTTAGATTATTTTCTTTTTAATTTTTAATTTTATTTTTAGTTTGGTTTTTATATTTCGATAATTGTATAACCATAATGTATGCTTTGTGAGTTTTCTTTTCGATGGAGTATTGTATACAGTGATAGTTGCCAGACTCGTCCTTGGAGCCTTTATGCCGAAATTGACTTTTTAGGGCAGTTTTTCTTTTTCCCTTTTTCTTCATGCTTTTAATATTTTTAATTTTCAACACATTAGGGATAATGTGTGAAATAAGTGTAGGGGGGAAAGCTTGTTCTTGTTTTCTTTATATGCCTTGATTTGTTGATAAATTTGGACTAAAGTAAATTTTGACAATGTTTGGATAATTTGATAATCTTGATTGAGCTATATTTTTTGTCAAAAAATTTTCGAATTTGGCTATTCTTATAGGTCATTGTCTCAGTTTTCTTAGTTAGTAGCTAAATTTTGAGTCTTGAATTTTCAAAAGTAAAGAGTTTCATTGATATTATGGCATGATTGAAAATTGAAAATTTTTATTAAATGTTTTAGCATATTGGATTCGAATGTTGCATGGCTAAGATTTTGGCAAAACATCTTTAGTAATCTTAGGAATTTAATGACATATTTTCGAGATAACATGCATGGATTATGAATAAAATAAGAAGTTTGCACTAAAAAATAAATAAACAAAGAGGTTTGAAAATAATTTTATATTCCATTGATTCCTGTTTTGTGCAAAGCGAAATAAATCTAAAGGAAATATGAATAGTGCTAGTAGCCGGTTGATGTTTGTAATTAGCTAAGTAACTCGGGGTAGGCACCACAAAGTGTTCACCTTTGCGTTAAAAGGATAATGACGTAATGAGTTAAGTTAGGCTCCTTGAAGTGAATAAAAGAAAAAAAAAGTGCATGTACTTAAAGTTTACATTTTACATGATATATATGTTATTTTCAAAAAGGTTGAGTTGGTTCATAAGTAGGAAAATATTTATTTGCTTGATTTTAACTATGTTACATTAAAGAAGTTTACTCAATTATTTAGCTTGAATTTTGGCACTTGATAATGCTATAATATCATTGAAATTATTAAAATTGATTTCTGAGTTTAGAATTTAGTTGGTTAACTGAGAGACCTTTGACCTTGATTTGTTCAAATGGTTGAATGAAAGTTTGGTTTTATATAGCTTGATTAAGAGAGTTAGATTATCTATTCATTGTTATTGTTATGTTTTGCTTGAGACAAGCAAAGGCTTAAGTGTGGGGGAGTTTTTCTAGGTGTAATTTTATATGTTTTTCCTCAATACTTAAGTTAGTTTTTATCCAAAAATTGCATTTAATTTGTTTATTTAGTGGTGTTTAGTAAAATTCAGGAATTCTTGCAAAAATGGTGTTTTCGGAATGAAAGACGAGGTTCCAGAATAAGCAAATATCGGAGGAGGCAATTTGTGAGGAGTTCCAAAGGAATTATGGCTGCACAGGTCATGCCAAAGGCTAAAAAGGCCATGCAAATCCACATAGCCCGTACTGCATACTATGTTGAAATTACCCATCGGCATGGCCTATACCAAAGGCCCGTGTAAAACCCTTTTAGGTTGTGAAACTCTCTATAACGATTTTCTTCATCTACACGGGGTAAAGGCATCTACACGAGCCCATGCACATCCATTCAAGCCGTGCAATGCAATTTTTTGGCAGTATAAATATGTGTTTTACAGATTATTTTAGGGGATCCTATTCCGTACCAAACAGAGAATTTAGAGATAGATTCTCTAGTTTTTAGGGTTTAAACTCAATTTCTTCATAGTTTTCATAATCTTTTCATTGTAATCAAGGATAAGCTGAATTTCTCTAAAGAGATTGGGATTTTCTACACTTTGCTTGAGGTTTTTAATCTTAACTCTTTTCAACTTTGATTCTTTTGGGTAATTTATGTCTTAAGAGATTAAGCATGATTTCCCTTGAATTCATTGTTAATTTGTTGAGATTCAAACCAATCATGAGATAAATTCTTTATTGTCTAGAGATAAAGCATAAAGTAGTCTTAATGTGAATAATAGTAATTAGGTTCTTTGATTTGGTTAAGCCTTTGCTTGATTGAATTGGATTAATGTTAATAAAGTATTGCTTGATCACCAAGTAGTTTAAATTAGGATTTGGCTGATGGAGCGATAGTAGAAATTCAAACCTAGAACTATTCAATTGAGACTCTAAAATGAATTAGGAATATAAGTTTTAGTCTTAAATCCATTGATTGATGCATATTTCCTTCAGGTTACTTTTATGAATATGATTGCTAGTAGAGTAAGTTTTAACTGAATAATTGCATTAAAAACTAGATAGTTCAGCATAATTCATTGAACCAATTGCTTAAATTCATAGACGATGGACTATGGGTTGTATAGATCTCTAGACTCATTCATATTATTACATTTATACATCCTTATTTCCTTACTTTAGTTTAATTGATTACTTTATTTTTTAAAAATAAAAATCCTTTTTACTTTTAGTTGCACTATGCGAGACAAATTAATAAACTGACATGAGTTCCATGGCAGATACGTCCTTGAATTCTCAGTCCATACTACAGTAGCCCCATTTATTTGTGGTCGCTGTTTGATAACATATTTTGATTCGAACAATGATCCTGTGAGATGGATTGATAGTTATCACCTTATGAAGACCTGTGTAAGGGTTTATAGTCACTTTATTCTAGGTATTTATTATCCTGAATTTTGGCCAAACTATGATTTGGAAAATGAGATAATACTTCTCACTCCTATTGATAACAAAAGATGGAGGAAACAAAAGGCAAGGAAGCAAATTGCTAAGGACCTTAAAAAAGATATGGCTAAGAAAAATATGTTACCGAGGACAGGATTAGTAAAAATGAAATGTAGTGGTGGAATAGGCCACAATGTCAAAAATAAGGCAAGGAAATTGCAGCCTAATATGCATCAAAGGTATCTATATTAGCTTTTTTAATGTTAATG
>CAOJBK012748529.1:0-15901 GCA_948294925.1 Codiaeum variegatum | reverse complement strand
AACTTATTTTCAATAACCCTTGGGAAGGGAGTGTGATGGAGCATCAAGTCCAAAGTAATCCTCAAAGTCTCAAGTTCTTAAGTAAAGAAGCAAGAATCAAATCATTTAGGTGATTCCAATGAAAAAGGATTCAAGCTTCTTGAAGAGCTAGAGAATAAGCTTTTGGGAAAAGCTCAGTATGTCTCAAGCTAGAGGCTTCACATTTGGGGAGCGCAATGAAGGAGGGCGAGAGGTATTTCACACGTTCTAAGCTTTCTTTGTTTCTATTATGTTTTGCATAATAATTGGGAAGATCCTTGATGTTGAATATGGGCTCATCTTAGGGTTTAGTAATTTGTTAAAAAGTTTAATGAATATCTAAATCCAATTATGTCAAAAGTGTTTTGGCATGGTATATGTTTCATAAAAGTCTTAAAAACCAAAAACCAAGTAACATCGGATTTTTGCAAAAAAATTTTGAGCTGGACTGCACTGCTGTCCAGCAGCATTATGTCCAGCAGTGTTGTTGGATAGAACTTCTAAGGCTACTGTCTAGCAATGCTCTATCCAATAGTGCTACTGGACAGTGCTGGAATTTTGTTTCTAGCTTCCGTTGCACGACTCCATATTCGCCCTTCATGTTGCATGGATGAAAAAGTTTTCATGATGATAATCATATAGAGCTTCTTAGGGTACATGGGACCTAGGGTCAACTCAAATCATTACATGAAAGCTCAGTGGTTTAAAGGTTCCCCAACAGCTAGAGGTTAGTACACCTAACCACATGTGAACTAAGGAGGCTTGCGTGGGTCAAATGGCTATATATAGCTCATTATTCCAACTAAAAGGATCAGCTGGGGCATCCTGGAGTTGGATGATTTTGCTATTGGCAAAGCAATCCTAAGGAAGCAAGCTCACTCGATGCTACTCTCTTTTTGGGTTTTCCTATTATAAAGAAGCATAGGAAGTGATGCATAAAACTTGCTTTTGCATGGTTTTGAGCTAAAATGTTGTTTTAAGAAAATAACTCACTTAGTTTTTGTCAGTTTTACTAAACAGCCATAGTAGAGTCGCTAACTGTGAGGCCCCACTCGAACAGCCTGCGGGATTTCCCCCTGAAGGGTGCACCTGCGGGCCTATGGAGCCGAAGGAAACCTTTCGGATTGCGCTTTCAAGGCATCACGGATTATGGATCGGGGTTCCCACATTTATGCATCCACATATGTTCATTGGAGTGCAGGTTGTATGTGAAGTGTTTAGAGTCGCCACTTAATCTTTTAGAAAATCAATTTATCTAAGGTGATTAAGTAACTTTTATTGTAAACTCCATTTTAGAAAAAAAAATTATTTTTTACCCTATTTGGAAAAGGTTGTTCTTTTTGGAACCAAAGGAGGTTTAGGGATTATTGATTTGAAAACATTTTGTAAAAAAATAGCTTTTGTACCATTTTTAACAAAGACAACATTTTGGCTTAAAAATCTTGCAAGTTCAGTTAAAATCAGAGTTTTCATGTACGCATGAACGGTTATTATGAAATGGATGCTTGAACATGCCATAATGCTAATTACAAATGCATAAAGCAATAGATACAAAGGATTTACAAGGGGTTCATCCTCTAGCCCACTTCAGGTTCTAAGGAAGGCACAACACCCCAATAGAAAATAGTAAATTAGAATTCAAAATCGATGAAAATTAGGGGATCTCCCCTTCAGTCTTATGATCTGGGAGGAGCACAAATTCCCCTAAAGACATACATAAAACAATAAAAATAAGAGTATAAATAGAACAATCACACAAAATAAATGGAACAACAACTAAATAACCATATTGATAACAATGAAAGAAAATAATGAAAATTAAAGAAAAAGCGATTTTGGAGTTGAAGCTGTGAAAGGCTTACCAGCGTATCCCGTTGAATGGGAATCTAACCCCACGTCATTCTCCCTTATCGCGAATGGGTTGTTCTAGTGATAGTGGGGTGATTTGGATGTTCTATAACTAATTGATTTTAGTTTTATAAAATCAATTAATTGAATAAGTTTTTAATCAATTATAAAACTTGATTAAAGAAAATTGATTTTGAGTGTGTTTATACCTAAATTGATTTTAGGGTTTTGTCGAATTTTAATTATGAAAAACATATTTCATAATAATCACCTTAAATCAGAATAAAAGGGCATAAACTATTATTCTGAAAAACATGCCTTGAGTTCGAATTAAAGAGCTTAAAATAGTTGTTAATTGAAAAGAAAGTTTATATTGTACCGTATTTACCTTTTTGCGATATTTGGTGACTGGAGGGTCTGATGGTTTGATAAAGCCGGAGCGAGTCTCCATTGTGTTTGGAGAGTGCTGATAGTGCATGTGAATTAGACTGAAATGAACTGAACTGAATGTTTGTTGAGTGGACTGATTATCTGAAAGGTCTGGATATTATGTGTTTGCAGTGTCTGCAGTCTGATATTAGTGTTCAGAAGGTTAGAGATTGTATTTTGAGGGCTTAGTGGGTAGTAAAATAGCATGAAAGGGTTGTCTGTAAGTCTGGAAAAATTCATAAAAAATATGGAACCCAAGTCTGTTATGAAAGGTCAAATTTCTAGGGAATCGTGGCAGAATCCCTAAAAACTGATTGGCGAGTGTGTGACATGCTCTACCCATGTGTGTGGGCCTTTACGCATGTGCAATGGCTATTACACATGCATAGTGTCATTTACGCATGCATTCAGTCTTTTACGGGTGCGTTTTGTCTTTTTAGGCCTGGACTTTTATGCTCGATTTTCTAAGTCAGGTTTAGCTCGATCCAATTCAGTTTTTTGGATTTTCTGAGTTCATTTGAAGTCTGATTTTAGTCCAATCAAATCTTTTGGGGTCGTATTATTGAGCCGGATGCAATGGTGTCAAAATGAGGATTTCCTTTAAAAATATGCAAAATTTTCCATGTAAACCCTTATAATTTAAAAATATGTTGCCCCTTGACCCCGTTAGGTTCCAAACTTTTGAGAGTCATTAGATAACCGACAATTTCTCAATGTGTAAAATTAAGGGTTCATAGGCATTCGTCAACTCACTCCAGTGTTGATCCTGAAGACCAACTACCGATCAATACTATCATCCACCCCTCTAATCAGGAAGCTAGCTCTTCTTAGCTTCCTCAACCATAGGGCTTCATGTTTTTTCTATTTTTGCTTATATTTGTTTGTATTTACTTGGGCTCACATTTTGTATTTGAGCCCTTATTCTGATTTTATATTTTATAACGGTTACTTTATAATTAAATTTTTGTATATAAATACAACTTTTTCATTTCTTTTATAGTGTTTCTATCTTTTTCTTGTTTCGTAATTTTGATTTTTAGCTTTGTACTTGTTTATTTCTCGATTTACCTCCTTTAAAGAAGTTCTTAATTCTTTCTGACCATGAAGGTTTGTCAATTAAAATTTAGGCCTCAGTTGGTAGAAGTCTTCGTTCCCCCCAGGGAGGGTCTTTTTCCAATCGAGCTAGGCTTAGTGCCTCGGATCATCGAGGTCTTGGTACCCCCTTTGGAGGGTGTTTTTTCAGTCAAGCTGGGCTTAGTGCCTTGACTTATCGAGATCTTGGTGCCCCCTTTGGAGGGTCTTTTACCAGTCAAGCAGGGCTCAGTACCTCAACTTGTCGAGGTCTTGGTGTCCCCTTTGGAGGGTCTTTTGCCAGTCAAGCTGGGCGTAGTTCCTCGGCTCATCGAAGTCTTGGTGCCCCCCTTAGAGTGTCTTTTGCCAATCAAACTAGGCTTAGATTCATTTTCTTAAATATTGGCAAGGAAAAGAGCGCCTTTTATTTCATGTTAAGAGTAGTACAATTTCAGGTGTTATACATTCCATGTGTGAGTCACTTTCTTGTTCTCTAAGGTACGTAACTTGTAAGTTCCTAGACCAATGACTTTCTCAACAATGAATGGAACTTCCCAATTTCGAGCTAATTTCCCTATCCCTTCTCTTTTTCCTATGGCCTCCAAGCTTCTCATCACAAGATCTCCAGTCTGGAACACCCTGCTTCTCACCTTCTGGTTGAAGTAATTGGCAACCTTATTTTTGTAGGTTGCTATCCTCATTGAAACTTGCTCTTTCAGCTCCTCTAACAGATCTAGGTCAATCCTTTTAGCTTTCTCATTTTTTTCGTCATCACAATATTGGACTCTTCCACTAGGCATTCCCACATCTACTAGGAGGACTGCTTCGATTCCAAAGGTGAGGGCAAAAGGTGTCTTGCCTATTGGTTCCCTTGGGATTGTTCAGTAGGCCCATAACACATGATATAGTTCTTCTACCCAGTTCTTTCCACACCCTTCGAGCCTTCGCTTTAGCCCTTAGAGGATGGTTCGATTTGTGACCTCGGTTTGCCCATTTGACTAAGGGTGGGAAACTGAGGAAAAATGTTGCTCTATGTTGAGGCCTTTGCTAAGTCTCTCATTTTTATGTTGTCAAACTATTTTCCATTGTCACTAACTATCTGGTGGGGCACTCTGAACCTACAAATAATGTTTTTCCATAGAAACTTCACCACATTCTCTAATGTGATAGTTGTTAGGGCTTCTGCTTCCACCAATTTGGTGAATTATTCAACCACAACCAAAAGGAACTTCTTCTATCCTGTAGTTACTAGGGTTTAGGCTTTAGGGTTTAGGGTTGCCAACTTCTTCTGATCTTTTTTGCCAACTTTGGGTCTTCAAGGAGCTTGCCTTCTTCTAGATAATCCTTTACTGGGTCCATTCAACAAGGTTCTGATTCTGTTGCCATTACACCTTTGGGCTTTTCTGTGTTGAGTTAGTAAGAACCCCCAAGAACACTCTGTTTGGGATTTCTGCAGGATGAGTTTTTGTGAGCTTACTGAGGCTGTCCACCCTACTAGTCGCCCCTCGGGGGATCTTTCTGAACTCTATTTTTATACCCCTTTTCCTTCATCTTCTTTAATTGCAGCTCTATTTTTTCCAAATACTTGACCATTTCTGGATGTTTAGCTTTATACAGTCCTTCTATATGCCCTAGGACCAATTGTAAGTCATTACAAATGTGTAACACCTTCACATATAGATGCTCGACCATTAAAAAGCCTTGAATGAGGGCTTCATATTCAGTTGTGTTGTTTGTGGTGTTGAAGTCGAGTTTTAAGGTGAACTCTATTAGCACTCCACTTTCATTCTTCAATACCACTATGACCCCGCTGGCTTCCTTTCCACTAGCTCCATCCACATATAATCCCCACTTGACCTTCAGGGGTTGACCCTCAGGTTCACCCTCTGTCTCTTTTCCTGTCAATGCATCTAGTGGGAACGAGCATTCTAAGATAAAGTTTGCTAGGGCTTGGGCTTTAATAACCGATCGAGGCCTTTATTCTAGGTCATATCTTCCCAACTCTACTTCACAACACAACATCCTCCCTAAGAGTTCAAGCTTGTGCAAGACTTTCTATAAGGGCTTGTCTGTCACCACCACTCCCTGATGTACTTCCAGATACACCTTAAATTTTTTACATGAGAGCACTAAGGCATACACCAGTTTCTCTAGGGGACTATAGTTTAGTTTTTCTCCCTACAAAACCTTACTGAAATAATATACTGGCTTCTAAAGACCTCCTCTTCTCTTACCAACACCGAACTGACTACATATGGCGAAGCTGAAAGATATACAAGAAGCTCTTCACCCTAGAGTGGTCTACTCAACACCTATTCTGAAGCTAGGAAGCCTTTCAAGTCATCCATCACCTACTGACAATCGTCTATCCATTCGAAAGAGGCACTCTTTCTCAGCTTCTTGAAGAAGGAAAGATATTTCTTCCTAGATTTAGACATGAATCTGTTCAAGGCTACAAGTCTGCAAGTAAGCTTTTAGACTTCCTTCACACTTTATGGGGGACTCATCTCCAATATAGCTCGGACCTTATTTGGGTTTGGCTCAATGCCCTTTTTGCTGACCTGGTAGCCTAGGAATTTACCCCCATGGATGAAGAAAGCACTCTTCTTTGGGTTTAGCTTCATCCCATAGGCATTCATTACCCTAAACACTTCCTCCAAGTCATTCACATATTATTGAAATCTCATACACTTCACAACTATGTCATCCATAAAGGCTTCTAAATTTTTGCCTAACTGCACTTTGAACACTTTGTTAACCAGCCTTTGGTATGTTGCCCCAGCATTCTTCCAGCCAAAAGGCGTGGACACATAACAATAAGTTCCCTTCTCTATGATGAATAAGGTCTTCTCCTCATCTTCCTCATCCATTCAAATTTGATGGTAGCCTTGCTTTGCATCCATCAATGAGAGATTGTTGAATCTACTAGCTTGTCTATCACATGAAATGGATATGAGTCTTTAGGATATGTTTTGTTCAGATCTGTGAAATCTACACACATCCTGTAACTTCCATTAGCCTTCTTGACTAGCACCACATTAGTCAGCCAGTCTAGATACAGCACCTCTCTAATAAAACTTGCCTTATTTCACTTTTCTACTTCCTCATCAATAACAGCTTGCCTTTCAGCTCCAAAACACCTCTTCTTCTACTTGACAGGCTTGCACATTAGATCTACATGGATTTTATGCGTTATGACCTCTAGCACTATCCCTAGCATGTCCGAAGAGACCCATATGAAGGTTTGGGAGCTACTTGCTAAGAACTCCTTTCTCAAACTCTTCTCTTCTCTACCTAAGGTGGCGTTGATCTGCAAGGTTCAATCATCTCCATCTATTTTAAATGCCACGAGCTCTTGCACAGATTCTCCTTTGGTCTTTCCTTGAATCTTTTGAGGGGCCAATTTCATCATGTTTACCTCTTCTAACTCAAGGGACACTACCTTTCTCTTTCTCACTATTTGCAAGGATGTCTTTAGGACTACATCCCCATATAAATAGAGGTTTGTACCATCAGGAAGGGGTATGGTTAGTCTACACCTTCAAATACTCACTAAAGTGTCTAAATCCCATAGTAGTGGTCTTTCCAATAGCACATCGTAGGGCATGGGCAATTTAGTAACGACAAAGATTGCCATGACTGTTATGGCCTTTGGTGCTTCCCAAGTGTCACTAGAAATTCGATAGTACCCACTGCCAGTATGATGGTTTTGTCCAAGGTCCAAATTGGGATTTTCAGGGGCTGTATCTTCGACTTCTCTATACCCATCTGAGTAAAGGTTTCCCAGGATAGCATGTTCACCGAACTGCTTGTATCAACAAAGATTCTGTGAACTCTTAAGTTGGACACTACTGCCATGATTACCACTTCTTCAGCTTTCTAGTGGGCCCACTAGTTGAACCTCCTGCTAATTGTTTAGAGCTACTATAAAAGACGAACTCAGAGGGCTTATAGGTTCGTATCACCTCCTTTTCCTTCCTTTTGCTCATAGGGATCTCTTCTTGGCCAACTATAAGGCATTGTATATCCCCTGTTGCTCCATCATCCAAGGTTACTTCTTGCACTTGGTTGGCTTGGCCTGCTTGGTTAGCCTTTTTATGTAATTCTTCAAATATCCTTACTTGATTAGCCTCTCAATTTCTTCCATGAGTGAATGCCATTTGTCTATAGTATGCCCATAGGTATTGTGAAATCTGCAACATTGTGACATGTCTCTCTTATCTGGGTCTTTGTTGATGGGCTTAGGCCTTCTCTATATCTCTTTGTCTTGGAAGGCTGTAAATACAACCTCTGGTCTAGCATTCATTGGGGTGAATTTAGAGGGGACAAACCTCTCCCTTCAGGGTGTATCTGACTACCTAGGCTAGAAGCCCTACTTTGGTCCCAACCTTTCGACCCCTGAAAGGGTATCTTCCTTTCTACCCTTCTTCTGAGACAATCCCCCTTCATCTGATCTCCTCTTCTTATAAAACATAATTTCCCTGAAAGTACCATCCTACTTGATATATTCTTCTACAATGGCCATGGCCTCATTCAATGTTTTGGGGTAGCCTCAAACTAATGCCTTAAAGTAATCCTAATGGGTTGTGCATTTTTGAAGAGTTTTGACAAATATCAGTCACCTCAGTGTTTCCCTATTTAATCTAGCAATGAAACTACTTAATGACTCATCCACACCCTAGTCAAGCTGCTCTAGGGCTTGTGTGAGTGTAGGGATCAGAATGCTAGCAGAGAACCTCTTTAGGAACATGTTCACCATACTAAAAAATGAATCTATACTTCCCTCTGGAAATCCATCATACCATTTCACAACTGCCTCCTCTAATGTTCTCCTAAAGGCTTGGCAAAGTGCCTCTTCTCTGGTGGTTTACAACTCTACTAGATGTTTGTACTCCAGCACGTGAGCCTTCGGGTCCTGACTTTCATCATACTTTGACATCTGAGGCTGTTTGAATTTTTTAGGCATTTGGAATTTGATAATCCTTTTAGTGAATGGGGATTTTAGGTTGAGGGTAAAATCTCTTTTGTGACCAGTCCTGGTGCCTGCTATCTCTTCCCGACACCTTCTCACTTCATCTCTCAAAATAGCCCTAAAATGTTGATGGCTTGAGGCTTCCTGACCTCCATCTCCTCCTCTTCTATGTTCATGCCTATGAGAGTGCCTTCGCCTACTCTCTGAGGCTCTATGGGACTGTCTCCTTCGATCATCGTCCCTTCTGCTATGTCTGGCCTTGCTAGCTACAGGCATGTCCCCCATTCCCTCTCTATTATCATTCTCCTCTCTCCTTCCTTCACTTTCCACCCTATCTCTCCCTTCAAGAACATATATTACTAACCTAACCCTTCCTCCTCCATCTATGGGTCTTCTAGGTGATATCCCCCATGTCCCCACTCCAACAAGGATATTGAAATTAAGTCTTTTACTCGTTGTTGGTAGGTCATTGCCTGCTTAGATGGGTGGATTAGGTGTTTGGGTCTTTTGGAGTTGTGGGATTAATGGTATAAGGTTAGTGACTATGCCTTGTAGAGTAATGACAAGTTCTGGGGTAATTGAGGATAGTGGGGGTTGTGGAGTAAGAGTTAAGGTGCTGGGCATTTGAGCTTGCCCTATTATAGTTTGGAGAGCTTGTAGGGAAGTAGCTAGATTGCTCCAAGTTGTTAAAGCAGAAGTTGTGGGTGTGTTTGTAGGTTGGATTCTATTAATAGGTGGTGGTGGGCTATCACCATCTCTGTTGTGGGTTTCATCATGGGTAGAATCCATATTAGAGAGTCTCTCTTGTGTAGGTTGTTAGAAATAGACTGGGGTGAAGAAAGCAAGAATCATCAATGTGATAATTCTCAGAGAAAGAAGAGAAAAAGGATGAGAACTTGGTGTTCCCATAGATGGCACCAATTGATGAGGGTTATGTTACCTCAAGGTTGGAATGTGTCTTCTTATTGGAAAAGAGCTAACATGTACACAAATATGGCCAGCGGCGTAAAATAGAGAAAAAGATAGCTCTCTAAGTTATGGAGTGAAAAGTTGCCTCATGTGAGATGTCTAAAGGTATTTATAAGGAATGGGTTCTTATAGCTGAGACAGGTGTCAGCGTTGGATAGGTTGGAAAGTACTAGGGATGAGACTATGAGATGACTTGAGGTTAGTGTATGATAGAGACATGTGTCTCTGTCAAGGACCCGAACCTCGAAGGTAGGGGTAGTTGAACTGGTAAGGGTTCGGAGGTTCGGGGAAATAGTTAACACAATCCTTATTCTGGTTAGCCCTGAACCACTATAATACAAACCCATATCAGTGTCCATTGTTGGAACAATAATAATAGATCTTGGAATATGGGAGAAAAAAATGAAAAACAATGGAAGTTTTTAAAGTAGAATCGATAATTTTGCAATAGATACATTGTTTTTTTGAAGTAAAATTGGCTTCTTTTTTTTTCAGAGAAACATGTAATCATAATAGAATCTTGTTGGATGACACTAGAGAAAAATAGAAGAAAATAACATCAGCCATTAAAGTGAAGAAAAAAACACAGATGAAAGTGAATATATATATAGGAAAAATATACTATAAATCTTTTTTTTTAATCCAAGTAAATATACTTCAATCTCGACTTATGGTAAGTGATGCGTGTCGGTTTATCACGTTGTTGGATATGAACTCTCTAGTCTGAAAATACCAACCTGTAAGATAAAGAACCGGGCGATAACCCTCTGACGGTCAAGTTAGTATCTGCAGAGGAGCTTAGCTAGTGCTCTCAATAATGGAACTGAGGTAGAGTGTCTCTAGCTCTTGTAGTGGAGCTGTCAACATCTCAACATACCTGAATAAGACATTTGAAGCTTGTATTTATATTACTGAGGTCCTATATCTGGAACACATGTTTGTATGATCTAGGCATGTAGGACATGTGTCAGTTGTAGGTAGCTTACAAGTGTATGATATGACTATGATGTGACCGGGGGATTGTTAGCTGATCTGCCTTATTATAAGGCCGAACCCAAAGGCTGTTGAGCGAGCCCTATAGGCTGATGTGCTTGGTTTGTTGAGATTCTGGGATTCAGGGGAGTGACTGCAGGCTCGCCAGCCTCGGGCTAACCCTCGAACCCTTAGTTGAAGTCGAGCAAGACTAATGTGGGCTCGAGCCCCTAGTTAGCGTCGAACCACTTTGATCCATATCCTTATCAGTAGTCCCCCTTTAGTGTTAGCACTCGAAGTCTTGCTACTCAAAGAATGCTTGAGGAATGTCTACCGAGTCTGGTGGAGAGCGCCTTCGAATGAGTAGGCTTTTGAGATATGTCTGGCATCTTGACTTTTCTAAGTATTAGTGTTTTCTTTCTATAGCTTTTTGCCTATCGAATTGGCTTGGTGCCCCCCTTGGAGGGTCTCTGGCCAGTCAAGGCTGGACTTTGTTTTTCTCCATGACTTCTTGAGGTCTTGATGTTAACTTTGGCTCCTTTGGGTTCGGTGTCACCCTTAGGCTCCTTGGGTTCGGTGTCATCCTTGACTCTTTAGAGTCTAGTGTCTCCTTTAGCTCTTTAAGGTCTCATCTTTTTTCCCGTTTCTTTTAGCTCTTGGTGGTTCGATGTCCGTCTCTAGTCTTCTAGGCCTTGACGTACTCCGTGGCTCTTTCAAAGCTTTAGCATTGTGTTCTACGCCATGCCCCCCTTGGAGGGTCTTTTGCCAATCAAGTTGGGCTTAGTGCCTCATCTCTAGAGGTCTTAGTGCCCCCATCGGAGGGTCTTTTTCCAGTTAAACTGGGCTTAGTGCCTCATTTTTAGAGGTCTTAGTTCCCCCCTCTAGAGGGTCTTTTGCCAGTCAAGCTGGGCTTAGTGCCTCATCTCTAGAGGTTTTAGTGCCCCACATGGAGGGTCTTTTGCCAATCAAGCTGGGCTTGGTACCCCCCTTGGATGGTCTTTTGCCAGTCAAGCTGGACTTAGCTTCTCCGAGCTTTACATGCTGCCTTTATGTGACCTTACTCGTCTGCTTAAAGTTTTGATGCCTCCCTTGGTTCCATGCCCCCCTTGGAGGGTCTTTCGCTAGTCAAGCTGGGCTTAGTGCCTCATCTCTAGAGGTTTTAGTTCTTCTAGGCTTCATGGTACAATTGGAGATGTACATTCCACGTGTAAGGCATCTCCTATCTTCCATGGTTCACCTCGCGTATCGTTAAGCCTGTGGCTTGCTTGTCTTTGAGTGTGCCTTTACAATTTGGTGTGAGCTTCACCCTGACTCCTTTTTCCTAACTGAGAGAGATCTCTTTTAGACTCACTGTGAGTCAGAGGATGTATCCTGTTACAATCTTCTATAGGTATAACATGTTTAGGGTTTGATGGCCCCACTTGCTCAGCCTTTTTGATGTAGCACTTGAGGTACCCCTGTTGAATCGTCCTCTCAATCTCTGTTAGGAGTGCATGACAGTTGTCGATAGTGTGCCCCTGGGTGTTATGGAATTTGCACTACTGTGATCTGTCTGGCTTCTCAATATCCTTCTTGATCGGTCTTGGTGCTTTCTAGATCTGCTTATCTTGGAAGGCTGTGAAGACCACCTCTAATATGGTATTTAGAGGTGCGAACTTTGAGGGATCAACTCTCTCCCTAGGTGGTTCGGTCTGCCTCTGTTGGGGATTATGACTACTCCATGATCCTCCTGCTCTTGGTGCAGTTTTCTCCCTTTCTAATGGGATGAACCTCCCTCTTCTAGTTTTCTTTTCCTGTAGAACATGCTTTCTCTAAAAGCATCATCTTGCTTAATATAATCCTCCACTATAGCCATGGCATCACTTATTGTCTTTGGTGAGCTTCGGACTAGAGTTTTGAAGTAGTCTTAGAGAGTTGTGCACTTTTGTAGAGCTTCAACTGCTCGAGGCTCGTTTATGTCTGTTACCTTCAAGGCTTCTCTGCTGAACTTGGCTATGAAGTCCCTTAGTGATTCGTCTGAACCCTGTTTGACCTACTCCAAGGTTTGATTGGGTATATGTATTAGGATACTGGCAGAGAATCTTTTTGTGAAAGGTTCGCTAGACTCCAGAATAAGTCTATGCTTCCTTATGGCAAGCTATCATACCATTTCACAGCTGCTCCTTTCAATGTGCTTCTGAAAGCTTTGCACAATGCCTTCTCTTTGGTGGTCCGCAATTCCACCAGGTGTTTGTACTCCAGGACATGTACCTTCGGATCTTGGGTGCCATCATACTTTACCATCTGGGGTTGCTTGAACTTTTCAGGCATTTGAAACTCGTCAATCCTTTTGTTGAAATGGGGATTTAGGTAGAGAGTGATGCTTCTTTTGAGGTTAGGCTTCGCTACTGCCATCTCTTCCATGTATTTCTTCACCTCTTCTTTTAAGGCGGTGCTTGAACCATAACGGCTTGAGGCCTCTTGGTCATCTACCTCCCTTCGGCTCTCATATATGCGAGAGTGCTTTGGCTTATGCTTCGAACCTCTGTGGGATCGACTCCTGTTGTCCTCTTCTCCTTTACTCCTAGTTTTGCTAGCTGCGAACCTGCCCCCTACTATCTTTATGTCATCTTCCCCGAGCTTCTTACTTCCTTCTCCCACTCTTCCCTCTCTAGCTGGTACTTCCAGTACTGATCTGGCTCCACCTTTCCCTCTTGTGGGCCTTGTTGTTGGCGCTCTCGGGGCTTCTACACTAATAGGGGTGTTGAAATTCACCCTTCTTCTCATTGCATGTGGGTCATTGCCAATCTGGACTAGTCGGTTAAGAGTAGGAGTTGATTGGAGTTGTGGGAGTAAAGGGGCAAGGCTGGTGTCTAGACTTTGCAAAGTAACCACTAGATTTGGAGTTATAATAGGTGTTATAGGCTGTGGGGATAGAGTTGAGGAGCTCGACATTTGAGTTTGCCCTATGTAGCTTTGAAGAGTTTGTAAGGAGACAGCTAGATTAATCTAGGTCGTTTCTGGGATCTGGTTATTCTCAGGAGTGTTAGTCGCTTGATCTTTGTTGATGAGAGGACTATCTTCATTGTTGTGGGTTTCATTGTGGATTGGTTCTATTTTGAGAGCTTTAATGCAGGTTTGGAAATGGTTTGGTTAGGAAACTCTACGTTCCCCACAGACGGTGTCAAATGATGCGTGTCGGTTTGTCACACTGTTGGATCTGAACTCCTTTGGTCTGAAAGTGCCAACCTGTAAGACAAAGAACCGGTCAGGGGTACCAGATGTTGTGTCCGGCGATAACCCTCTGACGGTCAAGTCAGTATCTACAGAGGAGCTTAGCTAGTGCTCTCAATAATGGAACTGAGGTAGAGTGTCTCTAGCTCTTGGAGTGGAGCTGTCAACATCTCAACATACCTGAATGAGGCATTTGAAGCTTGTACACGTGTCCGTATGATCTAGGCATGTAGGACACGTGTCGATTGTAGGTAGTTTGAATGTGTATGATATGATTGTGATGTGACTGGAGGGTTATTAGCTGATCTGCCCTATCAGAAGGCCGAACTCGAAAGCTGTTGAGCTAACCCTATAGGCTGATATACTTAGCCTGTGGAGATTCGAGGGTTCGGATGAGTGACTGCAAGCTCGCCAGACTCACTTAATTGAAATCGAACCATACTAATATGGGCTTGAGCCCTTAATTTGCATCAAATTGTTTTGATCCAAGTATGTATAAGTAATCACTCAAGTTTATGGAAAAAACTTGCCTGCAACATAGCAAATTTTTTTTCAGCCAAATAATATAACAATTTGGCTAAAGAGGAAAAAAACAAAAAAAGTAAACCAATCCCATTTAAAATCCTTAGATCAAAAAACCATGTAAAATCTAATAAGACATAATGGTCCTCACACGTGGGTGAATTTAGCAAAAAACCGCTAAAGGCTAAAGCTAATCATAAGGTCAAAATAGTCCAAAAAATCATAACGAATTTGGACATAAAATCTAAAAGAAAGATAATTTTAGAAAAACCTGAATGAAGAAAGGGTATTTACGTCACATTGAGTTAATTTGGGTCCAAGAAATCTCTGAAAATGTCAAAAATTTAGAGTGGGTCCCATGAATAGGTAATTATTTTCAAGCGAGAGACGCTATGGTATAGGACACTGACACTACTAAAAGGGACCGGCTAAGTTGAAATCAATGAGAATTAGAAAAATACGTGTGAAAACGAGATATTAATCAAATATTTCATCGGTAAAAAGGATTCAAGAAAAAGAATAATCCATTGAGATAAGAGACACTGTAACTTTGGTTGGCCTTTCCCAAAACTCGACAGAATTTTACTTGATATTTGCATGAGGATTAGGGACGTCAAAACTCGTTAAATCTCATGAAACAAGTCGTTTCCGTGCTGAATCTGACTGAAAATCCTTACCCATCCATGATCATAAGCTGATAATAGATTTAAGTATCTTCCCCTATTTCAATTTAACACAATCTGATTTTATAAAATTAATATATATTTATATATTTAATTATAATTTCATATTATAAGTTATGCCGCGTTTGATTTCTCATCACTCGTGTAATTTACATTATTATTTTTTAAAATATTATATATATATATATATAAAATTATTAATTTTTTTAAATATGTTGTTAAATATTTATTTTTATTAATATTATTTAAATATTTATTAATAATATATAAAATTTAATATAAATATATATAATATTTTATTAAAATATAAAAATTATAAAAATTTTATATTTATAAATTAAAAAAAAATTGAAGATCCCCGTCCCAAACCGAATCTTTCTCGACCCTCATTTGCTCCGATTGTCCACATAGTGGGGATGGATTAAAATCTATCTCGAACCCAACTCATTGATATTCACGATTTCAGTTATCATGGGAAAAAGAGGAGGGATTTCAATAAAATAATTGTAACATACCTTTTCAAAAATAACTACCATAGTATAATCATTTTCACAATACTAAATTATTTTTAAAATATATCAAATGGATTACAATTATCAATTTAAACCTTTTTCTCCAAAAATAAAATTTATTTCAAATTTTAAAACTAATATTTGACAAAAATATTCTTTAATAATCTAATAAACCATCTTACGATAAAATAAAAACCAAGTTAAATAAATAAAAATAACTCAATAATTCAATAAAACAAAGTAGTAAAAGTCCCATCGAAACTGTTAGGTCACCTAAAACTTCACAAAACTTGATTCGAGCAAAAGAGGAATGAGTCATGATACAAGTCTAATTAGAATACAAAGGGCTCAACCCATAATCATGAAAAAACAGTCCAAGAAGGCCTAAGAAACATCAAGGTTTCTTTGGTACATATCATGTCGAAGGACACCTTTTAACCTAGGACTTAAGGACAGACTCAAGTGAATATTTCTATGGACACGTGAAATGGCCTCACTCAAGGACCATTGAACAGACCAATCATCCAATGGCATGTAGCGCCCTTAATACAGTGATAGGTGCCCACATTGAGAATCCAAAAAATACTATAAATATCTCATTATAGCACACATTTCAAGGTATGTAGCATTGTTCATAGAATTTCAACTACCCTAATATGTTTTAAGGGCTCCAAGAGGCTAAGGAATTGTTC
>CAOJBK012747573.1:0-13494 GCA_948294925.1 Codiaeum variegatum | reverse complement strand
CCTTAGCAACTAGGGCTTTTCCACCAATGTGCATTCTGCCGGCTGCCTCATGTATTTCTTGTAACACTTGTTTTGCTTCTGTCGGGGTAAGGCATCTCAGCTAGGGCAATATGTATCCTCACTTGTATAACTTGTCTTGGTACATTGAGAAATAAGCATTTCTTCTTTTCAACCACTTGGCCTCTACTGGGTCATTCAGTTCTTTGCCTTCTTCTAAGTATGCTCGGATTGGATCTATCCAACAAGGAGCATCTTTAATTACCACAACCGCCTCACCCCTTTTGATACTTGGGACCTTCAACACTCCCATAAATACCTTTCTAAGTAAGATTATCGAGTGCTATGCAGCCATTTTGCTAAGGCAGTCAGCCTTTGTGTTTTCGCTCTTGGGGATCTTAAAGAATTCCACCTTCATGCCTCTGTTCTTCAATCGATCAACTAGTTGCTTCACCTTTTCTGCATAGAGAGTCATTTTCCTTCTTTCATCTTATATTCACCTTTGATGTGTCCCACCATTAGCTGGGAGTCGGTGTACACATTCAAGGCTCCTATTCGAAGGTGATTAGCTAAACTTAATCCATGTACCAGGGCCTCATATTCTGCAATATTGTTAGTATTTTCAAATTCTAGTATCAAAGCATATTCTAAGAGGATCCCATCCTCATTCTTTAATACTACGCCAGCCCCATTTCCTTCTACTCCTTTTGCTCCATCCATATATAGGTCCTACATAGCCCCTTCTTTATGCTCCATTATTCTTTTTTCTTCTCCTTATCTTCTCCCTGAGTATCTTGATTGGGGAAGGAACACTTAGAGATGACGTATGCTAGTGCTTAAGCTTTAATTGCTACCTTTGGACAGTATTGGAGCCCATGAGTTTCAAGCTTGATGGGCCACTTCAACATTCTTCTAGATGTTTATAGCTTATGTAGGATCCTTTTTATCGTTTGATCTATAATCACTACCCCCTGGTGAGCTTTCAAGTATACTTTGAATTTTCTATAAGAAAAAACCAAAGCATACATAACTTTCTTGATCTGTCTATAATTCAACTCCACCCCTTGGAAGACGTTGCTGAAGTAATAGATTAGTTTTTGGACTCCTCCTTCTTCTCTAAGTAGGATCGAGCTTATAGCATAAGGAGAGGCTGAAAGGCATATTAGTACTTCTTCCCCTGATTGTGGCCTGCTTAGAATCTGCTTCGATGTTAAGAAGGCTTTCAACTCAACAAAATCCCTTTTAAACTCTTCTATACATTCAAAGCTTCCATTTTTCCCCAGCTTCCTGAAGAATGGCAGGTGTTTCTCAGCTGATTTTGACATGAATCTATTTAAGGCCACTAACCTCCCTATTAGCCCCTGTACTTCATTCAAATTCTTTGGTGGAGGCATGTCCAGGATGGCTTTTACCTTATCCGGATTAGGCTTAATTCCTTTCTCACTGACCTGGTAGCCTAGGAACTTTCCCCCCTAGATGAAGAAGGCACACTTTTCTAGATTTAACTTCAAGCCTTACTCATTCATTACCCCAAACACCTCTTCCAAGTTTCATATGTGCTCCTCAAATTTCCAACTTTTGATGACCATGTCATCCATATAAGCTTCTAAGTTTCTTCTCAGTTGTTGTTTGAAAATTGTGTTAACCAACTATTGGTAGGTGGCCCTTGCATTCTTTAGCCCGAAAGGCGTTGAGGTGTAGGAGTAAGTTCCCTTTTCTATGATGAAAGTGGTTTTCTCCTCATCCTCTGGGTGCATGCGGATCTAGTGATATCTTTGCTTAGCATCCAGGGAAGATAAATATCCATATTCGGCTGTTGAGTCTTCTAACTTGTCTATCATGGGCAAAGGGTAGGAGTCCTTCGAGCAAGCCTTGTTGAGATCCATAAAATCTACACACATCTGGTATGATCAGCTGGACTTCTTTATCATGACCACATTAGCCAGCCAATCAGGGTAGAAGACTTCTCTAAAAAACCCCACTTTTAAAAGCTTGTCCACTTCATCATCTATAACTGCTTGCCTTTCCATCCTAAAATACAGCTTCTTCTGTTCAATGGGGCAATGTGAGGGATCCATATTGAGTTTATAGGTTATGATCTCTGGTTTAATACTGGGCATTTTTGTTGAATCCCAAGCAAATGTTGCACTATTTTTAGCTAAGAAAGCCTTGGCTTCCTCCTTCTTCCCCTATGAAAGGTTGGCATTGATCCGAAGGAATTTTGGGGACATGCCCTCCTTTAGTGGGAAATCTTCCAGTTTTTCCACTTGCTAAGTCCTCTGGGTGCGCGGGGGGGTGGGGGGGGGAAGTCATTTTTTCACTTGTTTGAACCATACCTACTTCTTCTCCTTTTGTGTGGATCATGGTTCACTTTTTCTTGATGGGCTCAACTACACAGTCTTATTAAGGAGTCCTAAATATGTCTAGATTTGTTCCGTCAGGAAATGGGAACCGGACTCTTCTCCTCCTCACATTAACATTAGCATCTAGGTCATTCAGCAAGGGTCTTCCCAATAACACATTATAGGCCATCAGAACCTTCACTACCACAAAGGTGGCCATCAAAGTAACTTCCCTGGGTGCTCTCCCTAAGGTGAATGGGACTATAACCATTCCCAAAGTTGTAATAATAGTTTAGTCTAGAGAACAGATTGTATTTTCCAATTCATCCAGGTATGATTCCCCCATTCCCATTTTTGCAAATTCTACATCGGACAACAAGTTTACGGAGCTCCCATCATCCATAAATACCCTTTGTACGTTATAGTTATTGATGATGGTGATTATGAATACAGGATCAGACCTTGGCTTGTGTTGCCATTCCCCCTCTTCTATGGGTCATTTAGTTTCATTATAGAACAAATACTCTAGCTCTTCCTTATTCCAAGACAATGCTTTCAGCTTATTACGGCTCAGGGCGACTTCCAATGGTCCACTCGTTAGGCAAGCCACACTTCCCACTGATCCATCATTGATAATGAGGGCCTCTTTTCCTTTGTCTACTTTTCTCACTTTTGCTTGATCTTTCTTAACAAAGCCTTTTAGATAGCCTTGTTTAATGATCCTCTCTATCTCCTTCATCAACGTTCTACATTCATTTGTATCATTCCCATGAGTAACATGAAATTTATAATATCGAGCCTTATCTCTCTTATCCAGATCTCCTCTCAGTGGCTTTGGCTTTTGCCAAGTATCTTTGCTCTAGAATGAGGGGAATACCACCTTTGGAGTTTCTGTTAGTGAAGTCAATTTCAAAATATCCGGGTGTTTCGGATTTCACCCCTAGCCTTCTATACGGAACTAGTTGTCTCCACTTTTGAGGTAGTGTCTTTATTTTGGTCTTCTTTTCTCAGTCTTAGGCCACCTCATTTTCCCTCCTTTTAACCATCTGGCTATTCTTATAGGCCTCATTTTGGTGAATGTATTTCTGGGCCAGTGCCATAACCGCCTCCAAGGTATGTGGGTCTTTACCACTAAGGTCTTTGAAGTACCCATCATTAATGGTGCCATTTCTTAGGGCTTCCATAGCTGTGGACTAGTTTAGTTGAGTCACCTTGAGGGCCTCTCTATTGAATCTAGCTAGATAATCCCTCAAGGAATCTCCCTCAAATTGTTTAACCTGCTCTAGGGCTTGAGTTGTCATTTCTGAGGGTATGCTTGACCTGAAATGCCTCAAGAAATTTCCATCCAGTTTCTCAAAATTAGCCATGCTTCTCGACTATAATCCGTCATACCACTTTGTGAATGCTCCCTGTAAGGATCCTCTAAAGGCTCGACACTTAATGGCATCACTCGTGTAATGTAGCTCTATGGCATGCTTGTAGTCCATTAAGTGGGCTAGGGGATCAGTAGAGCCATCATATTTCTTAATGTTGGGAGCTTTAAATTTGTCCGGCATATGGTACTCTGCGATTTTTGGAACAAATGGCGACTTCAGAACCAACACTAAGTTTAAATCTCCAGAGATCCTTCCTTTCTCATGATGCATCTCCTCTGCCATTATCTTTCTCAACTCATTTCTCAACTCTTAGGGCTGTTCTGGCTTATGTCTTCCTAACCATCTATTCTATTCCTTCTCCCTTGTGACTTTTCAAAGGATTCCTAGACATTACTTCCCCTTCTTTCCCGATGGGAATGTGCAGCCATCGATCTGGTGTGCCTTGAGGGTTCTCTACTAATATTTTTAGAGATATGCTTCTCCTTCTATCTCTTTCTCTTAAACTCTATCTTTCTCTCTCCCTCATAACCTCACCCACTTCTCCCTCTCTCAAACCCCTTCCTCTTCCCTTGTCATCTTTGTGATCTTCCTCTTCCTTCCCCCTTTGGATCCTCTCCTTTCTACCTCCCTTAGAATTCTCTCCCATCACATCTCTAATGACTGATCTCAGCCTACTTTCTCCTCTAGACTCTCCTCTTCTCTCTTCATTCCTCCCCTACCCTTCATCTGCACTGTTTAGGTTAAGGCACCTATTCACTCTTCTTCCATTGGCACCTTTTAGGTTCCCATGGGGGTTGAGGTATAGTGGTGGAGCATTCTCTACAACTTTCACAGTCTGGAGCAGGATTGTCAGAAGTTGGATTATTTAGGGTAAGGTGGTTTGCATATTAGCTAAGGTGATTAGAATGTGGTTTTATGCACTAGTTTGTGCTGTCATAGTGAGGAGGCTATTTAGGATTTGAGATGGTGTTAAGTTTTCTGGGGTGGGCACTGTAGCAATAGGGTTTGGTGGATTTTGAGAGGTACTAGCAATGTTTATAGGAGGTATTTGAACATTATCTTCATGTTCTTTTTCTAGCTTATCTCCCATTTTCTAAGTAAAAGCTTTCAGCCTATAGTTTTTTTGGAAAAGAAAGGGTTTTGAACTGAAGAAGTACCTTAAAAACTCAAATGAATAGAAAATCATTTCCCATAGACGGTGCCAATTGATAGGTACAAACCCAATCAACAATAATGAATCTTTAAGGAAGGTTGGGTCTGATTAGGATGGGCTTGGATTTCATAGTTTGCAATCACAGAAAGCTCATTAAAGGGCCAGGCTAGTAGCCTGACAATGGTCCTCCGATGATCAAGTCAATTCTAGGTTGTTGAAAGAATCCTTCAAGCTTGGTGCCTGAGAGTTAAGAGAAGAAGAAGAAGAAGTTGAACATACCTGAGTCTTAAGCGTGGAGTGCCTTATATAGGGATCTCTAGTATGGATCCATCTTGGATTAGACGGCTATGAGGATTCCTTGGTGAGAAAGGATACCATTGGATCAAATGGAGCTGTACTGAGTTCGATGTGGCAGGCATTGATTGGTTCACCGCCTAGGATGTCCTCTTTTGTTAGTATTCTGACAGTACCTTGATGTGGTTGCAGGCAAAGGGGACATGCGGGCCGTGTCAGGGGGCGATCGTACCTGTACTGTTGTACTATCTGATCGAGACTATTTGTCATTATTTTTGGGCCATGCTACCTATAACACAAGATCAAGGGTGGTCTGATATCTTTTATTCAGAGATGTTGCCCGTGCCTATCTAGTTCGGGGATCCCCTTGCTCTTTCGGAGCACTCGTTGCTGGACGGTCCAAGGCCTTACTCTCTAGTTGGGCCTCCCTGATGACTCAGGTCCGGCTCCTTCAGATAACCCGCAAGGTTGATCCCTATTAGCAATGAAAATAACTCTTATCTAAATTAAGCAAAGAACAATCAGTACTAGTATAAATTCAAGAACAATAAAAGTCAATGATAAGAGCAAAGAGCAATAAGTATAGATATATTCTTCTAGGTTGCATTTATTTTACATATATGGATAGGACAAGAGATGATAAATCCGATTTATCTACTGTTTGGGGCATTTTTAACTATGGACAGGACTAGACATAAAGTGATATCTTATCTTGTCCTCCCTGATTTCAGTTCTTCCAGTTTATGGAGAACTGACATGTCTAGTCCATGGACTAAATTAATAAAAAAAATTATTTCAAATTATTTTTATAAATAAGTTTTTAAAAATTACTTTTGATAAATATAATTTTATTTTATTTAAAATTTAATTTTTTAAAAATTTTTTATTAATAAAACTTATTCTTCTATTTTATTTAAAAATCTATCTTTCTTATTTTTTTTACTTAAATTACAACTAATAAAAATTTATCCATGAATTATCTCAATAAATATAATTTTAATTTTTTTTATAATATTTAATATTCTACTTATTTTTTATTTAGATCCAAATTATTTTGATTTACAAACAATAAATCAATTATTTAAAAAATTTTATATTTTATTTTTGTCATAATCCAAATAAAAAAAATTATTTTAAAATTAATTTTAATAAATTTTGGTATTTATTTATAAATAAATACCAAAATTTATTAAAATTATTATAATTGCTTTTATCTAGTCTAATTTCAATTGCACCAAACATCAAACAAGACAAATATTTGTCATGTCCTATCTAATCTTATCTTATCTTGTCCAATCAATGCAACTAAATGCACCCCTAGAGTTTTTCCAATGTCTGATTCGAAAAGAGGAGATGTGAAGAGCAAACATATCATAAGAAAAGTCGAGTGCAAAAGATTTAACCCATAGCTAGAAGCAAAACCAAATTAGCTGGATAGATGATCCAAAATCAAGTGTAACATTACTGAAGTTCGCGTATTATTTCTCAATAGCCAAATACTCCAATTTACTACAAAGAAAAGTGTCTTTCCAATTTTTTTTTTTTTTGCCTGTGGCACAAGACATCCACTAAAGGAAAAAACCACCCATATGCTTTGGAAAAGTAGAAGTAACTCCCCGCAAGTCAGGAAAGAAAACCCATATTCTCCAAGAGTAAGTAAAGTGTAAGAATATATGATCATCCTCACCAAAGTGTTTACATACACTGCAAAAATTGGAACTAATAGAGCAAAGACCTATAGAGAAGAGAAAGGCTTGCGTATAAATACAAAATTGCACCAGAAATTAGTATTAATAACCAAGCTAAAAGATTGGACTTTCGTTACCTCATGGTATAAGTTTCATGTAGTTTACATATGGCTCGAATTAAGAGTCTAAGAAATAATATCATGGTTGTTGGTCCATGGTGTGACATCACTAACCATGTGTAATAACTTATGTGAGAGATACATATTAGAAGAGGTCAGTTCACAACACAAGTTGAAACACCAAAATCATGTACCTTTATACCAATGGCTTATGTTAGAGATATAGCATGTTTTTTACTACTAATAAAATAAAGAGAGCGAAACAAAGCTACCCAAGAATATCTCACATACCAAATATCTAATAAAAAGGTACAACAATACCATCACCAACCATAAAGGTAGAATTTCACAAAATAATGTCATGAATATCATTGTTGGAGGATGGAGATAATACCTTTTTAGATAGAAGAGTACTTGTACTTGAGAGACGGAGGAATAAATTCAAAGCATGAGATGCCATACTTATTAAAGATAAGGTAACTCAACAAAGGTCCTTTCTTACCTTTTATTCTCCAGAGCCAATTAAATAGCAATGCTTGGTTATGTACCTCAATAATAATGATGCCAAGACCACCCAAACTTCAAGGATGGGACAAAAATACCATGTTAACTCTGGGCTTGACATTACCAAACAACTATCAGCCTAAAAGAAAGGCTCTGATGTGTTTATTAATAGTAGCTATAATAGTTTTAAGAATCCTAAAAATAGAAATAAATGAAATGGAAAGTGAAACAATGAAGGATCTAATAAATGACAATCTGCCAACCTAATATTGGATATTTCCTTTCTAAAAAGAAAGCTTGGATTTGATTTTAGCAATGACCAGAGTACAAGTAGATTCTTTAGTAGGTACAACACCCTAAAGAAAGCCTAAAATGTAAAAGGCAGGGAGGTTACTGTAGAGAACATTTTTTCCACTATACCCTTAACAATAAATCTTCCAATTTAATACTAGCTAATAAGTTTTTAAAAAAGTTAAATTTAAGACTAGATGAAATAGAGAAGCACAATAACATGCAAGCCATATTTTACCATTTAGACTGATCAGGGATAGAGAAGAGAAACATATCATCTATGAATTGCATGTGTGATATATATATATACACATATGTTTTAGCCCTTGTTCTTATCATGTTTTATCATAAATTACATTTGATTTGCTTGTTATAGTGGTATTTTCAATTATTTTAGGAATGCTACAATTTTAGAGGCTTTGTGGTTGATTGAAGTGGTTTATGCATGGAAAATAAGGAAAAATGGTGCAAAGAAAGTCAAAGGAATTTTGAAACCTTAGCTCATAGTTGGCCTCACGGCCATGACATCAACTATGAGCTAGGGATTTATGATTCTACCAAGATTAGAGCTGAAAATATGAGATAGAAGCATAAAAGCTTACCTAATGTGTTAGCTCACGCGCATGAGGCCAATCGTGAGGTAAGGATTTTAAGCTTCTTCTTAAAAGAAGCCATTTAACAAAAGATTAAAGACGTGATGCACATGGGTGACCTCATACTTGCTAGGTCACTCGTGAGAAGCCTAGTTTTTTCTATGCTATTTAAGGAATCATACAAAAAAGGTCAAAACTGAATCGGGTTCAAGAGACTTAACTTAGAGCCACGTTTGAGTAAAAACTAGAGATTGGGAGTAAGAATCAAAGGTGGAAATCATGTTCTTTCAAGATTGAGCAAGAATCAAAGATCGAAGTAGATAGTTCTTTAAATCTCATTATGGGTTTCATTGTTTCTTCTTTTTTCTTCCTCTTTTCTTGTCTTCTATCTTTAAACATGAGCTAAATTATTTTTGTCTATCAATATGAGGTGAACCTTAAACTCTATTATATCTATTAAACAACCTTTATATTTAATAAGATCTTCTTCCTTTATTGATTTATTTATATGATTTATATTTGTTAACTCGATTTGCAAAAGTGCGCTTGTTCATTGAGTTTTGTTACCATGTCATTACTAGAGATAGAGTGATTTGGTCTTAAATATTCATATGTACATAAGATTGTTTATAAATGCTAGAGATAGATTTGCAAGATCTTAGGGTTTATTTGTTCCATGAATCTAATGTTATTTCTATTTGAATAAATTTAAGAAGAGTTTCTATTTCTTTGCTTAGAAATTAAGGGCTTCGTTACTCGAGAGAGAGCTTTACCTATTTTAGAGGAATTCCCAATTATTTAAGAAAAATGATTACATTGAATGGTTGTTTAAAATTTCAATAGAGGTTAAGGTTGGTCGAAGTCTCAATAGGCATTTCCATTTATTGATTTTAATCCTTATTACTTGTTTTTCTACAATTTGGTGTTTTTATTTTCTTTTAGCTTAAAGTTAGTTTTAATTTAATTCAAAAATAAAATATCAATTGCTAAACAACAATTCAGGAGTGCACTAGTACTTGAACCTTATTCCTAGAGAATGATGCTCGACTCACTACTTTATTACTTGATACGACCTGTGCACTTATGGTGGATCAATGTTGTAAGACACATCAAGTTTTTATCATTGTTTCCGGGGACAGCGACTTCAATATTAGCAATACATCATTGGTTTAACTTTTTAGTTTCTTATTTTTAATCTTTTGTCCTTATTGTTTGGTATAATTTTAGTTACTTGTTCATGATAAGAGCTAGCTCTTCGGGTTTAAATCTTGAATTAGGGAGAAATTTGAGGAGGTAAAGGAGACAACAAGAGCTAGGTTTGGCCCTAGAAGCACTACTTCTAGATACTTCTAAAGAGGGGTTTGAAAAATAATTAGGGGAAGAGATTGAAGTGGAAGTGCTTAAAGGGAATATGGGAGATTAGAATCCAAGGACAATACAAGATTATGCACGACCATAGATAAATGGGGCTGGTGGTCCTATTCGAAGGCCACCTATTGATGCCAACAACTTTTAAATCAAACCAGTCGTTATGAAAACGGTAAATAATACCCATCAATTTGGGGGATTTGCTCATGAAGACCCTAATAGTCTTTTGGATGACTTTATTAATATTTTCAATATATTCAAAATCAATGTCATTATTGTGGATTCCAAAAGATTACGATTGTTCCCTTTCTCTCTGAAGGGAAAAGGCAAGTCAAGCAGCGGAAGCGGAAAAATTAGATTAAAATCTTTTTCCATATTAAAATCCTTTTGTTAAAACACTTTTAATAAAAAGAGATTCAAGTGATTAAATCAAACACTTTGATAAAATCACTTGAACACAGAATAGGTTGACATCTAACCCTTCAAAGGTTTGATCTACCAATTTTGTGCACAACACATTAAATTAAAGAAGAGAGAATATAGTATCAAATACCTTTTCTCCCTCATTCGTTTAGCTCCTCAAATTCCAAGCCTCTAGCTTATCTCTCACCAAGCTTGAGCGAGCAAGGAATCCCCTTCTTACTTGATGTTGAACTTGACCCTTTGCTCTCTAGGTTGCCCTTTTCTCAAGGTCCAAATCCTACCTCCAAGTTAAAGGAATGTGTAAGAATTCTTAGCTTTGGACTTCCTTAGCTTTAGGTCATTTCCTAATTTTATGACTTTAGAAGAAGAAGAAGAATGAACACTTCAAACTTTCTATCTTTCTCTTGTTTCTCAAAAATCTGAAAATGACTTATTTGCTTAACTTAGGCAACCATAAAGGAAAAACACTTTTGCCTCTTATTTGATTTATTTGTAGAGAGAATCTACTAACTTGAATATTCATCCCTTTTCCCCACTAACTAAGACATATGTCATGACTAAGTGAATAGCATGAAAACACTTATCAAGACATGTAGCTAGTGGAGGATCAGTTGTCATCACTTTTTGTTAGTGGAGAATCTCTACATATAATAACCAATTAATTATTCCATAATTAATTATTTATTACTTCTTAGTCCATGCATAATTTTTATTTAGTCCTCAATTTTTTACATCTCACACAAAATTAACTAAATAGAAATACTCTTTATGAAATGAATTTCAAGACATGCTAGGGTCTTTGTAAATTTAATTACAACTTCAATTTGATTATAATTAATAATTAATTTTCAATTAAATATTAATATAATATCTTTATCCATCACTTCCTCAATACTTTACGGTATGTGACATACTAGGTCCAAGTCCTAAATAGCAACGAGATAGAGAAAACTCTTTTTTCTTTATCTATGTATAGAATCCCATCTCATACATAGTCTTGTAAGTCATGAGTGACGTCTAACATAACATATCTTGACTACCTAAGTAGGAATGAATGTTGATGATCAAATCAATGAACATTTACATGGACTTATTGATCATAACTACCATGCACTTGAGTCCCTTCATTATGGATTCCAAACCTCAGTTAGAGTCATGGATTCGTCAAACCATATATGCCTTGATCATATGACCACTCTTAAGTTCAAATCCTTGATAATCTCAATTCCTAATAGAAACAACTTTCTAGTGAATCTCATCTACCCTTGCTAAGGATTTCATATCAACATGAACTACAAGTTATTGGATTCCTTCCTTGTTTACCTAAGTTAATGAATTCATTTTTGGAGAACATTTGCCTTAATACATCACTGAGTAAAGCCACCACATGCCATATTCCTCTGCGTGACTAGCAGAAGTATGTAAGCAATAACAAACTGCATCCACAAATATATTAGATAAAATGTCACCTCAAGTTAAAGGACTATATGCACAATTATGACCTAGACGATTGAATATTGACTATGGTAAAACCCATGTATTCATCATCTAACGTCATTGATTGACTTAATCATCACATGAGAGTCCACATGTTGTCATGACATCACATGCCTGTAGTATGAGACTCACTACCTTCATTACTATAAGTATCACATACTTATAATGGATGACATCACAAGTGGTGGTCTTCCGAATCAATGATGTCCCAATAAATAATTCAATGACCATGAACACATTTATAGTATAATGATAAAGATAACTTATCACTCATATTCTTAAACTCTTTAAGAATAGATTCTCATACAAAATACTAATGGAACATATATATTTTATAACATATGTGGAATTCATTTAAATAAAATATATATTTTATTGCCATTGGGATTTGTTATTACATTTACATTAAGCTATAGGGAATACAAGTCTAATAATCTCCCACTTGCACTAAAGCTAATCCTAGAGCCACTCATTACAGTATCTCAGTCGCATCTTTTGAAGATGAAACTCCAACTGCTTTTGACTCATAGCTTTAGTGACTAGATAAGCTGTGTTTTCGGCTGAAGGTATTTTTTTCACAGCTACATCACCTCTCCCAATGATTTCTTTGATAATGTGATAATGCCTTTATATGTATTTGGATTTTTGGTGAGACCTTTATTTCATTTCCTGAGCAATGCCTCTATTATTTTCGCAGTAGAGAGAGACCAAAGACTGAATGGAAGGAACCACTTCTAGTTCTATCACAAACTTTTAAATCCAAACAACTTCCTTTACAGCATCAGATGTAGCAACATACTTAGCTTCTATAGTGGAATCAACAATTGTAGATTGTTTAGAACTCTTCCATCTAACTACTCCTCCATTACAAGTAAAAAGAAATCCAGAGATAGACTTTCTATCATCCATATTTGATTAAAAATTAGAATTTGTGAATCTGTCAATCCTCATATCCCCTCCTCCATATATCAAAACTAAATCCTTAATCTTTTTTAAGTATTTAAGAATAGCTTTGATAGCAGTCCAATGATGTAATCTTGGATTGGATTAAAATCTGCTAGTCATACTAACAACATATGCGATATCCGACCTTGCACATAGCATATTGTATATTAGGCTTCTAATAGTTGAAGCATATGGAACCTTTTCCATATTTTCCCTTTCTCCAGGTGTGTAAGGCGACTTGGCCTTAAAATAGTAGATATTGTGCCTCATAGGCAACAATCCCTTCTTAGAATATTGCATGTTGAACTATTTTAACACACATTCCAAGTACTTTCTTTGAGAGAGCCTATCATTCTGTTCGATTTATCTCTATAGATGCGAATGCTAAGAATGTAGGTTGCTTCTCCTAAATCTTTCTTGGAGAAGTTCTAGGATAACTAGATTTTCACATTAGTGACCATGCCAATGTCATTTCCAATCAATAAAATATTATCCACATAAAGTACAAGGAAAGTGATGACACTCTCACTAACCTTTTTGTACACACAAGGTTCATCTTTATTTAATATAAAATAAAACTCTATGATTGCCTCATCAAAATGATGATTCCAACTCCTTGAGGCTTGCTTAAGACCATAAATGGATCTCTTAAGCTTGCACACTTTGGAATGGTCTTGAGATTCAAAACCTCTAAGTTGTTCCATGAAAATTGTTTCCTCAATGTAACCATTAACGAAAGCAATTTTGACATCCATTTTTAGAATCTCATAATCATAGTGTGCTAGAGTAGCTAATAAAATCTAAATTGATTTATGCATGACTATAGTAAAAAAAGTATCATTGTAGTCTATTCCTTCCCTTTGGTGAAACCCTTTAGCTATAAGCCTAACTTTTTAGGTTTCCA
>CAOJBK012747237.1:0-15118 GCA_948294925.1 Codiaeum variegatum | reverse complement strand
AATCCATTTCTCTAAATAGATCACATACATCTCATGTATGAATTCAAAAATTCATTATGCTTTTCCACTTTGTCTAACAAAGGGTGATCTAGTCATTTTTTCCTAGAATGTAAGATTCATAAGTCAGAATAGGTTCACTTCCTATTTAGGATCCCCATGTTCACCAACCTTAGACTTTATCTTTGGCTAAATGACCTAGCTCTAAGAGGATAAATTAATTTTCAAATTAGGATTAGGTTATAGCCATGGCATTAATATTACTTAATCTTGAAGATGTTTTGTTGTTCCATTATCTCATTATAGAAACAATTAAGTATAACCCATGTCAATAACTCTATTGTTATAATGGAGAAATATTCCTCAAAGTTAGAGTTCAGAACTCATACTTGTCAAGAAATAATGTTTTGATGATATTAGGTATATGCAAAATTGTTTTTCAACAAAACATGATATCTCATATCAATAGGATTTAATCTAATTGGCCTTAAAACAACATTTGTTCCAATAATTGAATTAATTCCCATTCTCCCCAAACTTAATAGTAATGAACTATATATGGCATATTAGAAGTAGAACAATTGAAAATTGTGCCTTTTTCAAGGTTCATTAATCTTTTGCTCTTGCTATTTTTTCTAAGGTATTCTAAACACCTTTGATAATGTACTTCTAATTTCCAAAGAAATGGAATCTCTTTCCTTGCTATGTGAGAAGCTTCCTATGTGCATTTCTTTATCCATACTTATCTCATAAGTTAGGACAAATTATAGGTTCCCAATCAATCCTCATAGTTTGGCCCCATGAACTTGTTCATTAGTTATGCTTATTCAGTGGATAGGATTCGTTCATGTTATCAGACTAATTAAAGAAAATAATAAGATTGTTTTATTTTATGTGAAATGTAAAACTACTATTTGATTTATTCTTTAATCAAGATAGTACTCTCACTGACCTGGCGAATCATATACTTTCAAAATAGGAAACGAAGATTCCATTAGGGTGAATCTCTAGTGGGTTGATTGAAATCTTGCAAGTGAACAACTCTTGATAATCAATTCCCTCATGATGCACATTATCTATATTGAGATTGATACTTACAAGTGAGCACCTTTTACTCATCACAACTCTTGTAAGATTCAATCTATAGGCTCTTAATGTGTCTAACCGTAAGCTACTGATTGTCTTTCTAGGTCTTTCACATTAGTTAAGTCAAACCCATCAGACCATTGATTATTAAAATTTGAACATCGTAAAACTCAGGTACACATTTTTTTTCTTTCCATATAATGTATCTCATACTCACAACATTACATGCTTTACAATGACATCAAGAAAATAAGTTTGGAAACATGTTTTCAAGATTCATTGGTCCAATGGAGAGCCTTAACTTAATATAAAACTTTGGAAGATTTTTATGTCTCTAATTAATTAGGTCTAACTACACATATTATCCATTTTAACATACATCATATACATCATATACCTCACATATATATCATTAAAACAGACAATATACACATAGGCATGATCATGGACTTAAGGCCTCAGTTCCTAGCCACAAGAAATGAGTAAGGGTTTTTAGGTTATCAGCTTATAAGCATTCTAAGACTACAATAGTCTTCATTCTCCCACTAGGCATCTCTTCATGCTCCCACTAGGCATCTTCATGGGATGAACCCTCTTTTTCTCTTACATCTCCACATCAGATGTGTATATAAGTAACCTTGGCATACCAAGGCGAGATTACAAAGAAAAGATAGCCCTTAGGCTCAATGAATTTGAATGTCCTAAATTAGTAATTAACTCTTAATTACATGCCCTTATTATAATAAAGAATATTACAAGCCCTAGAAATTGCATTTGTCAAGTTAAAAGTCCATGATCACCCATTCATGCCAATACAAACACATAGCATACATATAACTCTTTATACATTAGGTATGTATTTAGGTACTTCAATCTTTTGGAACCTTTCCAAAGCTTGAATATCCCATATTTATCACTTGAAGTCCATTTATATTCATTAGAAACATTGCTTAAAGGCTTAGAAGCAATCCCAAACACTTTGAGAAATTCCTCATTTGGCAGTGTACTCCCACGGGCGGTGTCAAGCTAAAAATTTCTCTCACGGGCTGTGACACTAATCGTGAGAGCCTTTTGCTTCACTCCAAATGGTAGAATGCTCTCACGGTCAGTGTCACGGGCCGTGACACCGACTGTGAGAGGCTACTGCCTCTCCATGGATGGAAGAATGCTCTCATGATTAGTGTCAAGGGCCATGACACCGACCATGAGAGGCTACGACCTCTCCAAAACCACTCACACTATCTCTCCCTTGGCCTTGAGCAGCTCTCACAGGCCCTAGGAGGCTCTCCTGGGCCGTGAGGTGAGACTGTGACAGAGTTTTTTCAAACAAATCATCTAATAAACTCACAACACAACCATGGTTTTGCACAACACATTGGGTGGCTCCTATACCACTTGAAGGAAGAGTCATACAGTGGAAAGGGAATCGAACGAATCCCTAAAAGGAGATTCATATTTCATTTTTCAAAACTTTTTTGAAAACAAAAACTTTGTTAAAACTCTTTTAACAAAACTAAGTTAGGCAATGTTTCAAACTCTTTGAAACTATGCCCTAACCTAGGGTTTTGGTAAATGCATTTTGCAAAACTCTTTTGCCAAAATCATTTGAAATTTCAAACACTTTAAAAAATCATTTCTTTACTAAAACACTTTTGACATACAAGTTTTAGTCATTTATCAAACACTTTCACTAATGCCTAAACCTTATGAAAGGCCCATAATTCCAACCATGGATAATCTCACCAATTGTGTGCAAAACACAAGTTGAACAAAGAATGGTAAGAAGCATAAATACCACTCACTCTCCCTTTTTAATGCTCCTCAAATGTGAAGCCTCTAGCATGAGACATATTGAGATATCCCAATAACTTGTTCTCTAGTTCTCTTCTAGAAACTTGAATCTCCTCTCATTGGAATCACCCAAATGCTTGATTCTTGCTTCTTTACTTAAGAACCTGAGACTTTGAGGATGGCTTTGGACATTAACCTTCTCCACACTCCCTTCCCAAGGGCTAATTGAAAAATTAGTTTATTCTTGAAGAAATAGCCTTCAAAATAAACTTACTCTCTCAATTTGGTGTGATTTTAAAGCTTTCTCTCTCTAACTCTTAGAGAGCTTCTCTCTCTAGCTCATTGGAGAAGACGATAAATAGTAGCTCCTTCATCTTCTAATTTGAGTGTGAGAAAGTGTTAGGCAAAAAAGATGAAGCAGTCCTATATTTATACCCATACTTTCTCCGACCACTTTTCCTTAAATTAAGGAACTATGTTGGGAAATTATAGTTACTTGATCTAGTTGATAAGTAAATAATTACTAGGAATCATCTTTAAACCTTAATTAACTACATCACATGTAGATTAAGCTAACTTTTTCATGTCAAGCTTAATTATTTTAATCATTAGTCTAAAACCATTTCAATTAGACCTAACCATTTGTATCCCGTACAAACTAAGACTTAATTGAAATTTCCTCTATATGAATTAAACATCCAGACATGCTAGGGTTTTGTAAATTTAATTACATGTTTAATTCTATCATTTTTAATAATTAATTAAGCCCTTTCATTAATCATTAATATGATACAAACAAGCTAATGGGAATCTCCAATTGGTATGTGACTTACTAAGTTCATGGTTTAATTAGCAATGGGATAAAGAAAACTCTTTTCTTCCCACCAAGTGTGTTAACCTAATTCCACAGTTAGTCCTATAAGTCGTGAGTGACGTCTAGCATAACATATCGTGACTACCCAATTAGAAATGAATGTCAGTGATTATATCCTTGACACAAACATGGACCTCTCAATCATAATTACCATGCACTCGAATCCCTTCATTATGGATTCCCGATCTCAGCTAGGGACATGGAAAAAGTCAAACCCTCTGTGATAGATCATATGATCTTTATCGGGTTTAAGTTCTCGATAAACCGATTCTAACTAGAAAATCTTTCTAATGAACCTTATCCACTATTACCATAGATTTGCATATCAAGAATAACCAGAAGTCATAGGATTCCTTTCTTAGTTACCCAAGTTTATGAATTCTTTCGTGGTTAAACACTTATCCCTATATACCACTGATTATGGTCACCACATGCCATATACCAAAACATGATTAGCATCAATATGTAAGAAGTAACAAATGATAGCCACCAATACGTCAGATAACATGTCACCTCAAGTTTAAGGATTATATGCACAATCATGATCTAGATCATGAGATGTGGTTAATTAAGGTTTAAAGATGATTCCTACTAATTATATACTTGATCTAGTTTATTAATTAACTAATCTTTTAGTCAATTATCAACTAGAAAAAGTAACCATATTTTTCCAACTTAATTCCTTAATTTAAGGAAAAGTGGTTGGAAGACTATGGGTATAAATAGATAAAAGGCTTCTTCTTTTTGCCTAACACTTTCTCATATTCAAATTAGAATATGATGGAACAACTATTTATTATCTTCTTCAATGAGTTAGAGAGAGAAGCTCTCTAAGTGTTAGAGAGAGAAAGCTTCAAATCCACATAAAATTGAGAGAGGAAGTTTGTTTTGAAGAACATTTCTTCAAGAAAAAAATTATCTTCAATGAACCCTTAGGAAGGGAGTGTGGAGTAGCTTCAAAGACTAAAACCATCCACAAGTCTCAAATTCTCAAGTAAAGGAGCTAGAATTCAACATTTGGGAATTCAATGAAAGGAGGTCCAACCTTTTTGAAAAGAATTGGAGAATAAGCTTTTAAGAAAAGTTCGGTATATCTCAAGCTACTAGCTTCGCATTTGAGGAGCTTAAAAAAGGAAGGTGTGAGGTATTTTGGCTTCTTAACATTCTTTGTTCAACTTATGTTTTACACATAATTGGTGAGATTATCCATGGTTGAAGTTATGGTCCTTTCATAGGGTTTATACATTAATCAAAGTGTTTGATAAATGACTAAACCCTCTATATCAATAGGGTTTTGACATAGAAATGATTTTTCAAAGTGTTTGAAATTTCAAATGATTTTGACAAAAGAGTTTTGCAAAATGCATTTACCAAAACCCTAGGTTAAGGCATAGATTCAAATTGTTTGAAACATTTCCTAACTTAGTTTTGTTAAAAGAGTTTTAACAAAATATTTTTTTGAAAAAGTTTTGAATACCGGAATATGAATCCACTTGGAGATTCATTCATTCCATTTTGCTTCCACTTCACGACTTTTCCTTCACCTTGATGGGATCATGATATATCTGTTAGACAGATGAACCTTGAAAGGCTAGTGGGTCAGATCTCTAAAGATTCGGGGGGTTCGAGGAGTGACTAGAAGACTCGTTAGGCTCAGCCTGACTTGCTAACCATTAGTTATGTCGAACCAGCTTGATTCAGGGTCTCGAACCCCTAGTTAGTGTCAAACCATGCTAATGCAGGGCCGTATTAGTAAGGCCTTTAATGAGTTAGCACTTAAAGGCTGGCAGCTTAATGAGTGCTTGGGGAATGTCTACTGAGCCCGGTGGATAGGGCCCTTTGTTTAAGCGGGTAATTTTGAATTTTGAATTTCAAATGGATGTATGTGAGGAGGTTCATGTCTTTTTTGAATTGACCAAATGTGACTTTTCACTGCTCTAGGCACGTCTTTCTGCTTGATTCAGATGAGACCACTGTAATTTTTTAGGTAATGATGACTTTATTGCTACCAATTATTTCTTGTCATGTGGCATGGCATTCTGCACATTCATGATGAGCAATTAAGGCTTGAACATTTATTGGTTACGAGGTGTCACCTTTGATCCATTTCATTTTGGAATTTAATGCCTTTTGGGCACTTATAAAAGCTTGCCTTGTTTTTCATTCTTCACTTTCTGAAAACTCTTTCTTTCTTTCTCTTATTCTTTGATCTATTCTTTGCTCTCTTCGCTTTTTAAACTATTTCTTATCCTCTTTCTTATCCATTCTTTGTTTGTCTCAATGGCTCCTCCACAGAAATAAAAGAAACATTTTTTGGAGGTTGAGAAGGCTCAGAAGCAGAGCAAAGATGAAGACAGTACTTCTTACATAATTAAAATGGTGAGGCCACATATGAAAGACATCACCTCTATGTCTTTCAACTTTGGTGCATTCATTGAGAACATAAATAACATGTCTAAGAACATCTGTGTCACTTGCCCTTCCTCAGAGGCTAGGATCTTCTTAACGAAGATGTCAGTAAAGTTGGCCAAAGGGGAGTGGAACTATGTATGGTATTATGACCACCTGATTAAAGAGTTACTCTTTCCTCCCTCTCATTTCTTCTATAACTGATTCGACTACTTTTAGGTGAATCTTATGATGTTGACACCCAATTCTATCAAAGATTTGCACTACTTCAAGGTGGTGTGCTATATGCTGGGGATTCCTGAACTGAGTCCCAATATTTTCCATGCATTCTTCAACCTGTCAGTCTCCAGCGAGCTTTATATCTGGTGTTCCAGAAGAAGCCTCTTCGAACCCTATTTGGGATGAAGGAGAATAAAGTGGATGACTGAAAGAACAAATTCTTCTCTGTGAAGGTATTGAAGCCCTTTAAGGAGAGTCAGGTGAGCTTCGGGTTCCCAGGCGCCTACAGGGGAAGGCCGAGGGTTTAGAAGCTTGAGAATAACCTGAGACTTATTGATGCTTGGGGAATTCAGATCTTGCCTTCTTGCAACCGCTCTTTCGAATGAGATCTCATTATAAGCTCTTCTTTTCTATGCCACACTAATGGGGCTTTCTCGCTGCCTTGCAATGTGCGAAGGTCTTCAGATAAGTTTGCTATTTCTCTGTGCTCTTTTACTCTTCTTTTTCTTCTTCAATTTTGATAACCCTTGGTTTATCTGCAGAGCCCCTTATGGACCAGAAGGTGAAGGCTATTCTAAAGGAGGTTTGCTAAGGCCATGGTCGAGGCTTTCCTAGAGGCGAATCTCCCTCTCCGACCAGTATACAATAAGGCATTCTTTCCCATCTACTACTTCAAGATTGGGCTTTTGTAGATACAAACCTTTGAGGAGAACCAAGGTGTAGTGGCTTTAAGAAATTGGAACGTGGAGGACTTCATGTACCAGTATCTGAAGAACTTCAAAATCTGGAAGGAAGACTTAGACTCCTCATCTGAGTGTGACCCTACAGCCCTTCCTATCACTGCTGCTGATGATGAGGAGGAAGTGGCCTGGCTCGCTAGGAGCGAAGCTGAGGATATCTCCATGGATGAGATTCCTGAGGTGGAGGTACCTGATGTGCCCCTAGTTTGGAAAAGGGGGCCAATAATCATTATCGAGCCTTCTAGAGCTGCTCCAGCCCCAGTTGGCGAGGGGAAGAGGTTGAAGAAGCTTCTTTGGGGGCCTATAAAGTATACTTCCAAGGCTGTCATGGCTGCAGAGGTTCTGGCTCGAGCTCCTATACGCTAGCCTCCCTCTGAGAGATTTTTAGTTTCTCAAGGTATGAAAATTTTCTGCTTCTACTTTGCATCTTGTATTTTATCTTTATTTTATATGTTGTGGCTCTTTTATAGGGAATGATTCAGATGGTAACAGGCATGGGCCAACTGTGGTGGCAGAGGTAAGTGTCCAATCGACTTATGTCCTGCCTGGGGATGAGCTGAGAGAGATGATGGAGACTGGAGGAGCGGAAGGAGATTTGGAGTCACTCCTCAAACTCTCATAGCCATCTAGTACTGCTCAATAAGCTATTGATATTCACGAGGTAGAGTAGTCCATGACCCTCATCATTATTGAGGATGAGCCAGAATTTAGGGGCCTCGATCATGAGGCGGTCATCCTACCAACTACACCTATGATCTCTGAAGAGGAAATGGCTACCACTGCTGAAAGACCTGCTGAAGCTCTAGAAGTGGGCAAGAGGGTGTTCATAGATGTTTACGGTGAGATGTTTCCAATTCCTTCTGCCTATAGAGGGAACCTTTCCATAAAGCGGTCTGAGGGTGCCCCTGCTCTGTCCATAGGGGATGGTTCTTCTGGTCCTCCAAGCCTAGTCATCTCCAGGGATCAAGCTCCGCACACCTTAAAGGTTACCTTTCTTTCTTCTTCTTTTATTTTTTCTTTAACTGTCTTGATCTTTCTTCTAACCATCCTCTTATTTGTAAGAGGTTGCTATCCATCTGGAGGGGCTACTCAATGACTTGGAAGCCAGTCGAACCTCCAATTCAGTGCTAGAGAAGTGAGTGGCAATGCTTTAAAAAGCTCTTGAGGAGAAAGATGAGGCCCTGCCTCAAAGGCTCATATTGCAGAGATGAAGTCTCTCTAGGAGAAGTACCATGACATGGAGTCTGCCAATGAATTCTTGAGGTAGCAATATATGGGCCTGGAGATAGACAATTCTTCCCTTGAAGAGCACTTGTAGAGAGTAACTAGTGAGGCTGGGAACTTGAGCAAGGCTACCAAGATCTATGTGAAGAAGATGGAGGCCTTGGTGAACAAGCTACCATAGCTTCTGAGAGGTGAGGTTCCCAAATTTGCCAAATCTCGCTTCTTCAAGGGATGACACAGTGTCGAAGTGGTCCAGAAGGGGGTAGAGTGGTATAATAAAGCTTTAGATTTAGTCTTTGAGAAGTTTCTAGAGGTAAAGGCTCACTTCAATCCCCTGACTTCGGAGGGAGTCATACTAGGCATCCAACTTCAAGAGTATCTTAACAGTATGGATGTTCCCGACCTCTTCTTTTTAGATATAGTACATTCCACCTTCGATAAATGAAAAGATCCTCTCGAGTTATCGGCCTCTAGTCATTCAGACTCGAATTTTATGGACCAACTACCTATCAGTTCCCTGATCTGAGCTTTGAACTAAGGGGCTAGCTCTTCTAAGATTCCTCCTCCTTCCTAAGGCTGTGCTTCCTTGATTGTATTTATATTTTATATTTTTTTTAGCTTGTAATTTTTTTGTAGCCTATTGTATCTTGCACTATCATTATTTGATTTAATAAAATAAATTTTACTTTTGTTCTTTACTGTGTGAGATTTTTTCTTTCCTTTAATTTGAACATGCCTTAGGCTTCGAGAAATACTATACTTCAGCTTTTGCTTAACAACTCTAGTCTTAGCTTGTTTAGTTTACAAGACCTTACCTATGAAGCCCTTTGCCCTTTGAATTATGTTTAGCACCTTGACTTGTCTAAGCCTTAGTGCTTTTCGCCAGCCAAGTTGGCTTGGTGCCCCCCTAGGAGGGTCTTTTGCAAGTTAAGGCTGGACTTATATGCCCCCCTTAAAGGGTCTTTTGCCAGTCAAGGTTGGACTTAAGTATCCTCCTTAGAGGAGTTTTTTGCCAGTCAAGGCTGGGATTAGGTTCCCCCCTTGGAGGGTCTTTTGCTAGTCAAGGATGGACTTAAGTGACCCTCCAAGGTACCCCATTTGGAGGGTCTTTTATAAGTCAAGGATGGACTTAGGTGCCCCCTTTGGATGGTCTTTTGCCAGTCAAGGATGGGCTTAGGTGTCTCCCTTGAAGGGTCTTTTTCCAGTCAAGGTTGGGCTTAGGTGCCCCCCAGGGTCTTTTGCCAGTCGAGGTTAGGTTTAAGTGCCCCCTTGGAGGGTCTTTTTCCATTCGTGGCTGGACTTAGGTGTCCCCCTTAGAGGGTCTTTTTCCAGTCAAGGCTGGGCTTAGTGTTCTCTTTGGCTCCTTGAAGTCTTGATGTCGCCCTTAGCTTCTTGGACTTTAGTGTCTCCCTTAGATCCCTAGAGTTTGGTCTCCCTCGGCTCCTTGAAGTACTGGTGTCTCCCTTGGCTTCTTAGAGTTTGGTGTTTCCTTGGATCCTTAAAGTTTGATCTCCATTGGCTCCTTTCTGCCTTCGACTTCTTAAAGTCTGGTCTTCCTTACCTCCATGTCTCCTTTGGTTCCTTGAAGTCTTGATGTCCTCCTTATGCCATGCCCCCTATGGAGGGTCTTTTGCCAGTCAAGTTAGGCTTGGTGCCTCATCTCATAGAGGTCTTGGTGCCCCTCTTGGAAGGTTTTTTGCCAGATAACCTGGGTTGGTACCTCATCTCTAAAGGTCTTAGTGCTCCCCTTAGAGTGTCTTTTGCCAGTTAAGATAGGCTTGGTGCCTCATCTCTAGAGGTCTTAGCCCCCCTTGAATGGTCTTTCGCCAGTCAAGTTAGGCCCAGTACCCCCCCCACCCCAGCGCCCCCCCCTCCCCCACCCGGAGGGTCTTTTATCCAGTCAAGCTGGGCTTTGCTGCTTCAACCTTTAAGGTATTGACAATGGAAGGAGTGCTTTTTTATTTCCAATCAAGTGGTATAATTAAAGATGTATAATTAATGTCTGAGGCATCTCCATGTCGTCCATGGTTCACCACTTGTGTTGTTGGGTTGGTGGTTTGTTCAACTTTGAATGGCCCTTCCCTTTCCGGTGCGAGCTTTCCCCTGCTCTCTTTTTCCTACTACTTTCAGGCTCCCCTGTGAATCAAAGGATATCTCTTGCAACCCCATCTTCTATAGGTATGACCTGTGTTGGGTTTGGTGGTCCAACTTAGTCAACTCTCTTGATGTAGTTCTTGAGGTATCCTTGTTGGATCAGCCTTTCTATCTCTTCCAAGAGTGAACGATAGTTGTTGGTAGTGTGTCCATGGGTATTGTGGAATTTGCACCACTGAGACCTGTCCCTCTTATTTGGGTCCTTCATGATCGGCCTTGGTGTCTTTTAGATCTGCTTATCTTGGAAGGCTGCAAAAACCACATCTGGTTTAGCATTTAAAGTTGTGAGTTTAGAGGGGTCAAACTTCCCCCTCCTTTGTGGTTTGATCTTCTTGGTTGGGGATTTTGCCAGCTAGTTGATCCCCCTGCCTTTGGAGTGGTTTCTTTCTTTCCTCTCTTCTGGGGTGAAACTCCATCTTCTAGCATTCTCTTCTTATAGAACCCGATTTCTCTAAAAGCATCATACTGCTTGATGTATTCTTTCGCAATAGCCATAACCTCATTCAGTGTCTTTAAGGAGCTTTGGACTAGAGCCTTGAAGTAGTCTTGGTGTGTCGTGCAGTTTTGCAAAGCTTTGACTGCTCATGGCTCGTCTATATCTGTCACCTTTAATGTTTCCCTGTTGAACCGGTCTATGAAGTCCCTTAGTGATTCGTCTAACCCTGCTCTATCTGCTCTAAGGCTTGGGTCGGTGTAGGTATAGAGATGCTGACGGAGAACCTTTTTATGAATAGTTCACTAGACTCCAAAATGAGTTTATGCTTCCTCGTGAAAGGCTATTGTACCACTTCATAGTTGCCTCTTCGAACGTGCTTCGAAAGGCCCTGCACAATGCCTCATCTTTGGTGGTTTGCAAATCCACAAAGTGTTTGTACTCTAGGAAATGTGCCTTTGGATCCTAGCCGCCATCATATTTTGCCATCTGGGGCTGCTTGAACTTCTCTGTCATCTAGAACTCATCGATCCTTATACTGAATGGGGATTTCAGGTTGAGAGTGAAGTTTCTCCTATGGTCAAGCTTAGCTCCTGCCATTTCTTCCACATATCTCCTTAGTTCTTCTCTCAACACATCTTTCAAACCTTGGTGGCTTAAGGCCTCTTGATCATCTTCCCCCCTTCAGTTCTCATGTCTCCGAGAGTGTCTTTGCCTATGCTTCGAACCCCTGTGGTATTGACTCCTATAGTCCTTTTCTCCGCTATTCCTCCTGGTTTCGCTAGTCGAGAACTTGTCCCCTGTTCCCTCTCTATCGTCTTCCCTGAGCCTTCTGCTTTCTCCTCCCACTCTTTCTTCTTTAACTGGCACTTCTAGAACTGATCTGATTCCACCTCTCCCTTCTGTAGGACTAGTTGGTGGCACTCTCCCTGCATCTGCACTGATGGGACTGTTGAAATTCAACCTTCTGCCATTGTAGGTGGCTCGTTCTCAACCTGAGCTGGTGGGTCAGGTGCTGGAGTTGTGGGAGTAAAGGGTCACGGTTAGTGACTAAGCTTTGTAAAGTAGCCACCAGATCTGGGGTTACAAGAGGAAATGTAGGTTGTGAGGTTGGAGTTGAGGAGGTAGGCATTTGAGATTGCCCTATAAGGCCTTGAAGAGTTTCCTAGGGAGGCAACTAAGTTGTCTAGGCCACTTCTAGGACCTGGATATTTATAGGGGTGTTTGTTGCTTGTGTTGTGTTGGCAGGTGGAGGGCTATCTTCCACATTGTGAGTTTCATCTTGGGTAAACTACATTTTGAGAGCTATTATTGTAGATCTTGAAAATTGATGATGAGGAAACTCTGCGTTTCCCACAGACGGCGTCAAATGATGTGTGATGTGTTGTCACATAGTTTGAATGGAACTCCTCTGGTTGGGTTGAGCGAACCTGCAAAGATAGATAAATCGGTCAGGGGTGGCTGGATGCGTGTTCGGCGCAAACCACTCGACGATCAAGTGAGTTACTCTGGAGGAGTTATGAGGAAAAGCTCTCAAAAATGAAACTACATCTTTTGTGTGTGTATTAAGCCGTACCTGAGTGTGGCTATTTGAGGAGTATATATAAGGTTGAGACCTTGTAGCTGGGACACATATCCGTTTGATCCTTAGTGGGTAGGACACATGTCTGCTTTAGGTAATCTATAAGTACCTTGATGTGACCGTGATATAAGAGAACCGTTGATTGATATAGTCAGTCTGTTTCTGTTAGATAGGCGAACCTCGAAGACTAATGGGCCAGATCTCTAAAGGTTCTGGTGGTTCGAGGAGTGACTAGCAGACTCGTTAGGCTTGACCTGACTCCCGAACCCTTAGTGTTGAACCAGCTTGATTCAGGATTCTAAATCCTTAGTTGATGTCGAACCATTCTGATGTAGAGCCTTATCAGGAAGAATATAAAAATGTGAGTATTAGACTTAACATAACTCAATTGACTTTGTATAGATGTTACTATCCCATTTAGTACGCAATATATAGAATCAATAGTTTAATTATGCATAACCAATCAGTTGAAGAAAGATCAAATCTGTGATCAAAACATACCATTTAGGTTAATGTTATTAAGGTTTTTTGTCTTAAACAAAACAAAAATAATAACAATATTTGCATATAGATTTGAGAGCCAAAGCTGCCTTAACGGTCAAGCTAGACATCTCACGGACCCTAATGAGGCGCGTATTCAGCCAATACAAAGGCAATGCAAATAAAGCTGATCAAGTTGAAGCTCTTCATGATCATCCATAGCCGGAATATAGTTATTATAGTTGATATAATCAGCATTGCAGATAAAACAATTGGGCTTTGTAGCTAGTATCTTTGAAACCTTAACTGGGTGCGAAAATTCTTCAAGAGTCCCATCTTTTAGGATCAGCTTTGTTGCGGGTATAGCCTCTTTGGTTAACTCATGTGAACTGCAACTTATACTCATTTTTTGTTCTTGCCTTTTAGATGAGTAATGATTCACCACTCACTTTCTGCTCATATAGTGTTTAATTTTTAAATAATATACTGATTGTTGATTAAATAATTGTAGCAATGAGTGGTTTGCTTACACATTTAAACCATAAATAATATTGGTAAAAGGAACAATTTATTGAACTGATTAATTACTTTATTTAATTTAAGTTTTGTGGTTTTTTAACAAATTCTTTTCAAAGTTCAAAAGGTCCTCCCAGTCAAAGTTCTTGACGCAGGGAAGAGTGTAAAGCAAATATACAGATGTGTAAAAACGTCGAAAACTGAATTATTTCTGAATTGGATAGAAACTCCCCAAAATATCTCTAATAACACATATTTATATTAGGGAAAATCTCAACCCTAAACGGAAAAGGAAACATAAAGAAAAATAATAAAAAACGTTATTTGCGGAATAAGTAAAACTGAAAAACCCAAATTTGAAGCCCGAAACGATCGAATTTGGTCAAAACAGGGCGGACCTCACAGCAAAGCAGTGAATTTTGCTCGCGGGCCCGTTTCCAATCAGAAAACTCATAAAATTTGCCAAAATCCAACACTTCAGACTTTTTGCCGCAAAACTGCCAAATGGGCCAAAACTGCCAAACAGGCCCTAAACTGCCGAATGGGCCTCCGCATCAGTTCTTCACTATTTACTTACCCTTCTTATCCGACAACTTGATGATAACATTAATTAATAAAGAACCAATGACCTGTAAAGTTTTGTATTCAGGTTTGGAGATTATGAAACTTAAGTGCAAATTTCACTGCTATAAATTAAATTAACAATAATAATACTCATAAATTAATGTTGTTTCACGAATGAATTTAAGGTGAAAGAAAGTGAATCCATGGCATATATGAGAGTTAATTGGCTATATTTTATGCCCTCAAACTGCTCTGTAAAATTAAACAACTCTTTAAGTGAAAGTTGGAGAAAAGGAAAATCCACACTCCAATTTATTAACAAGAAAAAAATACTGTAAAATGAAAAAACAAAATTTCAGAAGTCAATTAAAACAAAATAACATGAACGGACACACCTAAACTATCAAACAAAAAAAAGCTAAACTAAAAATATAAGTGGCTAATACGTAATAACTCAAAAGCTAAACTAAAGTAAAAAATTTACGTAAGATTAACCTAAACTAAACTATGTTACCCTTATTAGTTAGTAATGTATTTTTTATGGTAAGAACACTATATGATTGTGCATTAGCTAATGTTACATCTAAGTGTAGTCAAATGGATTTATCGCATGCAGTCAACATGTGATCTAATCATGAGAAGGCAAAAAATAAGAACAAGTATCAGATGCTTATCAGATAGACAGACGATCAGACGATCTCAAGTTACGGTTGAACTATAATGTCTTAGTTGTCTTATTAGAATATATTATCCTATTTGTTTTGAAAAACCAAACCACATGAGTTGATTATCACATTTGATAGAATCTTGGGTTTTGAAAAACCAAACCACATTTGTTATAATGTCTTAGTCGTCTGCCTATCTGAATGTCATCTTATACTTGATTAGCTTTAGCCTTCTCGCAGTTAGTTTATCATATGACTAAAGATCTTAAGTCCATCTGAATACACTTAAATCTAACATTAGATAATTCACAATCACTTAGTTTTATTATCATCAAAAGTATATTGTTAACCCATGAGACTAATCATCTCCTCCTTTTTTATGAT